>CAAKHB010000313.1:64761-75689 GCA_901007665.1 Aeoliscus strigatus | reverse complement strand
GTGGGGGGTATTTCTGCAGTTTTGTAGTTGTGAATGAATCAGCGGGGTGGCTGGTGGTGGGGGGAGCTGTGCACGAGCGTTCACTGTCGGCGATTATGCTCTGTTGTGGCATTCCTTAAGGAAAAGTACGTCTGTGTGTGTGTGTGTGTGTGTGTTTGTGTGTGTGTGTGTGTGTGTGTGAGAGAGAGAGAGAGAGAGAGAGATGAAATAGAGGTGGCGGGGTGGGCAGTAGATGAGCGAAAGAGAAAGGACAAGAGAGATAGATCCAAAACCCCCCAGTCGGGCAGACAGACCTTTGACAGAGGAGCTCTGTGATTCGCTTCTTTCATCTTCCGAACCCCCCCATCCCGTCGGATAATTATGAGACAAATGCACTGGACCCCTGCTGCTTGAGTGGCAATGGGCATGGGAGGCCAGCAACAGAGTGAGAGGGTTCAAACCTGCACGTCTCGACTAGTCCAGAGGGGGGGCGGGGGTGTTGGGGACAGAGGGAATGAGAGATGGAGCAAGGGGTGGGGTGTCTGGGGGTCTGGGAAATTCCCGACTCTCCCAAGAGAGGCAGGTCGGCCCATAGATCGTAGTTCAGGGACAGTCTACTTGTGACAGCAGCAAAGCTCAACTGCTTTTAGCTGCCAACTCGCGTTCGTTTTAAACACAGTCAAGAAATTTATTGTGCGACCGTTTCAAACGTTTCTTAGTGAAAAACAGCTGAAAGAGATTTCCCGACTTTCGGCGGCAGCACATTTAAGCACTGCAATGAAAAACTACATCTATATTTGACACCTGCCACAATGACATCCTGACATTTACCACATACGCAAGCACACATCCAAAATGCTGTGTCATTCGCAGAGAATGACGACAATTACACATATATGTATTCTCTGAATTACAAAGACATGTAAATTACAACGCTGCAACAGAAGCTGCTTTGCAATTGAACGTCGACTGACTGACTTCCGATTTCAGAAGCACAGACACTTAATTTGGCCTCAGACCTGTGTGCTGCCGTGTGTCTGCGAGGCCTCTGCCAGTGATGTGTCACTGATTGTCAGCACTTACGACGGCCTCAGACCTCAGCCAAGGGGAGTTCCCACTGCGGAGAGCAGCAGGCCTCGCCAGGGCGAATGGGTGCTCCCTCGCAGGGCAAAATGGCTCTCCTCCAGCTGGGCGAGAGGCCACCAAGGATCCCTGCCACCCATTGCCACTGTTTGCACTCCCAGAGCTCTGCCAAACGAGGGGCGGTAAATGCACACAAACACACACACACACACACCTTAAACTGAGGACGTGAAAGGAATTATCCGATCATAGAATACCACCACATCTAAGACCAGATCTTGGCCCAAAACAGACAAAGAAAACAAAGCGCGCACTCAGTCAGATGATTTTGCTGGCACTGCTCCCTTGGAACGGGACATCGGGTGGAAAGGGGGGAGATTCAACCACAGAGTTTAATGTGTCATTACAAGCATAAAAACAGACTACTGACATTGCCAACAGATGTTGAGCCAGTTTATTTTTGCCATTACAACTGTGGAAGGGAATGAAGCTGCAGGTGCAAATAAACACAGTCTCGTAGCCTTCTTCTTTAGTGTACAGGCTGCAGTGTTGCTGTGTCAGCATTCTCCCAATCTGTTCGCCTAATGTGCATCCTGGGGATGGGGCAGGTTACCAAACCTCTTGAAATGCTCTTTATTAGCAGCTGAAATGTGTCTGTAAAGTATCAGAAACTGTCATAAACCAGAAACTTGCGATGATTCATGTATCACATTTCTACATGATTTTTCCTGATTCAAATGTTGGGTCCCTGTTTGTCATTTAGACGTTGAACATTTCGTTCGGTGCTATCAGAGACTCCAGTGTTACAGACACATGTAAAACGGTACCTTCTGGAAAGGTGCAGGTCAGACTAATAGAGTGTCAGTTCTAATAACGCCAACACCTTTCTAGACTTCCAATAATGCAGTAATGACCTCAGGTACGACGCCTTAACGCTACAGACTGTAGGTTGTCCAGGTTCGTTGGTGGATAAAAAGCCGGGCTGCGTGCCGCATGGCTAGTAAAACCCGTCCTTCCCTGTTAATGAGCCTGGAGACTGGGCTTTCAGAGGCCCCCAGTCAAAGCTGGCCTGAATCATAACATCCGAGCGGGTTAAGGATCGGGGGCAGGACGTGTTGTTGAGAGAGTGGGGTTCTCCACTGGAACAAGATCGAGGAGTGAAGCCACAGGGCAGTGAGGGATATTACAGGAGTAATTAACCAAAAGCCTTTAAAGAATAGTGTCGGTGGAACAAGTCCTAGTCAACCAGGCAGATTGAGAAAAAAACCCCCCAAAAAAACAGCATCATAAACCAGGTTCTCACATAACTCAAGCGGGAGTAAAAGCGGCTGTGCCCGCCACAAGGTCAGAGCGTTGGCAGTCATCCAGACACAGCAGAGCTCCTCTGTTCCTCATGGACCAACCAACCGTCTGGAGAAATCCAGCTAACAGCAGTTAAGGTGCAAACCATCTTCGCTGTGTTCGCCGGTGGGTCCCAGATGCACAATTCCGACGCGAACATCCAGCGACGCAATATAGTCAACAGCCTGTCACTTAACCACAACAAAGCACCACATAATCATGACAAAACATCTTCATCTTTCACGAGACCGAAAGTAGGCATCTAATCTCTCCAGTTTAACAGCACATTCCTTGTGCTCCCACAAGTTTGTGATTTATAAACCAGATTTAAGTGCATACTAAGCGAGATATTCCAAAGCCAGCGAGAGAGGGAGAGAGAGAACTCGATTCCACATTCCTGGCAAAAACACAGGGAGCAAATCTGTTCTGTGCTACTAAGGCCTGCTGGGGCAGCCCCCTCTGCCACTGCAGCAATAACAACATGTGGTTTGGCTGCGCAGCACCAGTTTACAGTGGGAAGAGCAGAGGCGCTAAATTAATTTCAGATTGTGTCGTCTGAAAGTCATAACCAATGTTACAGCGAAGCAGGAGGAGGACGCGGTGCTTTGGTTACATCCGTGGCTTCTCCATGGACAGATGTTACAGTATCAGCAAAACGTGATCAGATTCGACGTGCGGCGTGGAACAAAGTTGTGCAGCAGGCCATGCTTTGCATGCTGTGTCATCAAGCATTGCAAGCCTGGTCCTATCTTGCTTCTTAGGCCAAGAATGTAAAGGGCCTTTGTTTCTGAAATATCTCTGGGCTTGTTCCAAAATGCTTTGTTGATACACGGAAGAAATACATATGTCAGGCTTCACCTGGGTTTCTGATTTGTGACGATATTCTTGTTCTGATACAGCGTGTTTGAGTTGGATGTCCTCGCTGCGCTGCTTCAATCTTTCCCACGAGGCTCCAAAACCATAATCTCTTGAAATATTTGCACAGATCACGGCAGCACTCGGCTGTTTTGACATGGAACAGCATGAGTGAGATCTAGTAGTCATTTTTTCCATCATTTTTCAGTTCAGAAACAGGAATTTCCCTTTTGCCGATCTTGTCTTAAACCCGCCGGGGCCACACTCCTCCCACCAACACGTAGTCCTCCCAGCACTCCTTCCTCCGCTTCCTCAGCCTGCAAGGATTTGTCCAGTCAGGGCCACGCCACAGGGGCCTTTACACCCACCTCACAGCCAGCTCCCACAGCCCTTTGCTTTCCACTCATCCAAGCATGTTGTTTTCACTTTATCTGCGATGCCAAAAGTTCATTCATGGAGGGTGAGTTGGAGAGAAAACAGGTTTGGGGTTAATGCTGCAAAGAGGGAGGACGACAGAGTTCTGATCTGCAGATCTGCCCTGGGTGGACAAACGCAGCAGCATTCTCGATGTTTTCATACGTTTCTGAGCAGCAAGCGACAAGCTGTAGAAGAGGTTTGCACGTGAAGCTGTGACGCGTCCCCCTGCTCCCCCTCACCATGTTGGATAATACTACGAGCTGCGTCCTTATCTTCTAAACGGTGAACGATGCCTCACAGCGATTGAAACATTTTTCATGATTATCATGCCGCTGTCAAACAAACTGATCAAGAGCCTGCAGGAGTTGTTCCAACCGTCTTCGGGTTAGGGTGGGATACCATCAGCAAACACAGATCCTGTCCTACCAGTACAAGGCTGCATCGATGATTCCTTTGCTCACCCAGCTCGTAGGATTGTGGGAAACACTCGTGTGTTGGAGCGTACAAACACTCCAGCGACTACTTAATGGATTAATCAATCTTTTATTATTCAACCAAATGCGTTTCAAGGTAATTTGTCAGAGCCTGATTCTGATATAATTTCGTCAGTGCTCAGCTGCAGTCACAAATACTCTGACCACAACCATTTAAAGTAATATTGTGACGTGATCACCTTTCTCCTTATAAGACTACTGCTGTAATTGTTTGGCCACCAGGTCAAGAGATAACCTGCTTCATACGATATAGTTCTTAAGAAAGATTAAAAACATCATACAGATGAGGAGAAACAATCCCGACACCAACCACAGCGATGCCTCCTTCAAAGGGAGACTGAAGAGTCACCGCTGGGGCAAAACTATCTTCCACCGCCTCACACACATCTACATTTAGACACTTTTCCTTCACCGTCTTTTCCTTATCTCTCTCTCTGCCGACCCCGATGGTACAACAAGGCCTTTAACAGTCACCGCTCCCGCGTGGTTGGCAGCCCTGCAGAAACACTTCCCATTCGTGGTGCGGGGCTTGGTCCAAGCCACTTGGACTTGGCAGAGCTCACCTGGACCCGGCCAACCCGTAGGACTGCCACAGACCCGCTGCCCTCAGCCAAGACAGGAGGACTCACTGAAACAGCTGATGTCAGAAACACCTCCAGAAAACAGACTACAACTGACGGCAAGGAATTTATCATGGAGGATGAAAAAGCTGCTTGTTTTTCTTTCAGTATTTTCTTCTTTGGTAAAACAGTATGTTCTTTGTAAAGGGTATGATCACTTGTTGGAAAACTTGTTTGTAACTGTAAAAAAAAAACGGAGTTAAGTCGATTTTACAGTACATACTGTACAGAGGCCTTTACAAAGGACAGAATTGTGCCTACAAAGTGACTTTTTTTTATCAATTGAGAATTACACAGATCATATGACACCATATGGAATTCTTTTTACACGTAATGTATTTCCTTTGCAGGCACTGTGAAAGGCGAGGCCTACAGGGAGTCCTCTTTAGGAGGAGGGGGGGGAAAAGCAGTATGTATGGAGAGAAGGGAGGGTGGGGGGGGTCGAGGGGTTTAGTGGGGCGGTCCAAGCACGCTCAGCGAAAATATGCCTCATGCACTCGTTGAACTTGGGGCCTGCGCGGGCTTCTCTGAAGGTTACAGGAGAGGCCTGTGCTGAGAGGAGCAGGAGAAAGAAACCATGCATCAGCAGTCCACACGCAACAACTTTTCCACTGTGCTGCTCGTTTCTTGTTGTTTTCCCGTTGACAAACAGTTTGCGGTCCGTGCCGTACATGTCCTGAGCATATTGCACGACCCTCGCCCACGCTCACCGCGTCTTACTGTAAGTGTCTGTCGCTCAGATAACAGAAGCAGCAAGCAATCGCCTTTGACACTCGGTTTCCTTCCCTCCTCGGAGCTCGCCGGGATCCGAGCCATGTATCCGCTGCCGCACCCCTGAGCCCTCGACCACACAAAGGTAGGAAGCTGCTGCCAGAGCAGGCTGCATTGTGACAAAGCCACTAAATCACCTCTTGTTTTATCCACTGCTATTCACACGCGTTTTGCCGGTGGAAACCATAAAGACAACAGGTCCTAGTAAACATAAGTGAAAAGAAGGATGGACCAGTGATTAACTAGATGAAAGACTTACACCCACACAAAGCATTAGGACGTAACAGCTAGTCAGATAGTAAAATGTGTGTTTCTTTGTGAAATGCATTAAAAGTTCCTACACATATACCATTTGTGATGAGAAACAGCAGCAAAGGCTGTAAAACCAACACGGGAAAGGAATGTAAACACGGCACTCGCGCTGGGACAACAACTTGCATTTGACCTCACCCTGGCAGAAAGGGGTCAAAGGGCAATAGGTAGTAAACACTCAGCTGAATGAATTGGTCACTTTGCCTTTCCACAAGAATTAGCAGGCCATTAGCACCTCGTAAAAGGGCCACTTCTCTGCTTTACAACAGATTAGACCCGCTTTCATACAAACAGCCAAGCAAAGTGATTCAGTGCTATCACACAATGGTATGGATAAACAGTGTTCCTGTGTATGAAGGGGCTGGGGTGTGGGGGGCAGTCTCAGAGGAATTATGTCGACATAGCCTACTTCAATGCACAGATATTACTTTGATGACAGCTTAGTAACGGGACCAAAAAAATTCTTTATAGTCAATCCCAGCTAATTTTCCAAAAAAGCAAATTAACATGAGATGAAGTGGGTCATTCTCTTGTCTTGATTAAAGTAGGCCTCAGCTTTGCCCATGTGGCCACGCAGCAGACTGCAAGTTCAGCTTCGCAGTGAAGGTCTTATCGGGCCGTTTTCGTAAACAAGAGGAGGAGGGGAATAAAACAGCCCCATCAAACACGATAAAGGGAGAAATCAAAGCAGCTCCAGACGGGAATCGGTCCGAGACTTAGACGCCACTTGGGCTTGACAACGTGATGGCTTAGATGCCGCTGGAGAACGTCTTCATGGACGTAAAGCAGGCAAACAAATTAAGCGGGATGAGCTTGCACTTGGAGGATTAGTTGATTTATGGCGGCAACGCGGAGCAGAGAGAAACCAGTCTGTCAACACCGGGAAGCCGCTCACCATTGGACTCAGTTAACACACTCCTAAAACGTAACCACGTAGTGATGTTTGCACTAGTGACTGGACTGTGAACCTGTCCGGGTAAAATGAAAAAAAACAAACAAAATCAGAAAAACAGCACAGAACACCACTAAGTAATGATGACGACCTCATTTCCTCCCCTGAGTTAACCTTTGGTACAGCCTGTTCTGTAAACCCAACTGTGAACGTGTGTGTGTGTCCCCTGATAGCAGGTTATGTATACTGTACAGTGGCCCTGCAGCAAACACTCGCTCTCATCAGCACTTCATGAAACATGGGTGTGGCGCAGGTGTGAAGGGAGTAGTTTCGACAAACCTACAGAGCACAATCCAACGGCAAAGGCCAGCGAGTGCATTCGCGTGAACAAAGCACAATTTGCAAATGTTTAAAGTGAACGTCAGAGGGATTTGCCTCTCAAATTCACTGACTCAGAGAAAATACTGGAATGTTTTTTTTCCCAAATAGGTTGATGATTTCAGCAGTTGGATTTTCATTCCTGCATTGCTGGAACTAACACGGTGCAGAATCCTGGGGCAGCCAAAGACATGGAGCAACCCAAATGTGAGGCGATGGGAAATGCATATGCCAGGGTATTTTTAGGCCAGTGTAATTTCCCTGTGACACATTTACTATCCAGAACCTCCAGAGTGATAACATGTACAAGCCACAGTGTGCTGAGGAGAATGACAGGAATACTTGGGAGCCACAGGAGAGGCGGGCCAATTAATGCCAAGAAGTCCTCCGAGTGCAGCCCTGTGTGTAATGCCACAACCTACTTTGAGGGATTTCGCCGTTTTTTTCCCCTGTTTTGCTGATATGTGGATCATTAATCACATTAATCACACACCAACCCTGGCCATAAAATGTATGTCAAACACTTCTGCTGTTCATAATTTCCACCATCAATGATATACAGCTGGTGATGGTTTGTAAGCCTTTTATCAAATCTCGTGCTACACTGCACTGTAAAATGACAATAAAGGGCATTCTATTCTATTCTATTCTGTCCTACTTCTAATCCTGTTGATAAAACGTGGTCCAGGTTTCAGAGGTAGGAGCTGCTAGCATGTGAAACACCAACAGAAACATTTACAGAGCTTGTCAACGTTATTAAAAGCAGAAACAAAGTGATGGCTGGGACCTCAGTTTAACTGATGCTACTTAAAACCGAGCTCTCGAAATTCTCGCTCAGCGCACAGAACTGGCACTTGAGACATGAAAGGGCAGCTGCAACGTTTGGTTTACATTATATCTTAGTGGTTTCCACGTTATGGCCAGGGGATAAGCATCAGGAGAGGTTTATCTCTGTCACAGTGCTCTATGGAATATGTAAACACTGTGTGCAATCAGTGCTGCAGTGAAATGGAGTGCGGGGGGGGGTTGTGGGAAAGTGAAGTGTTTTAGGAATAACCCGCCATCTTACTGGTGCAGCATAAGCAGAGAAAAAAATGTTCCAAAGCTGCTGGACCTCTTAGCTGTTGTCGGGATTTTACCGAGTATAAGGTCAACACTGTGGGCTTTGTCAGAGTTAATGCGCTTTGTTTGCAAAATGTTATTCTGATTTTCTCACCACCGATTTGCGATACATTTGTATGGAAATCTGTCTGATAACTGGGAGGTGTTAGCTTTTATTCAGCTGAAGACATTCTCTCTCATCCTGTGTCTTGGCCTAAATCTGCAGCCGAGTCTTTGATAACGTCATCCAACAACGTGCCACTCCTTTTTGTGGAGGACGGGTGCTCGTTTTAGTCAAAGAGCCACTCTCCCATCCGGAGCCCAAGTTTTAATATGGTGTCCAATCAAACGTGATTAAGCATCGCAGAGCACAAACAATGCTGGCCCTTAAATCTCTGTGAACCCTCTTTCACTGAGGCGAATGAAAGAGCACTCTGTCTGCAGCAGCAGATGACAGACGTGCGCTTGAAGATAAGTCTTCTCCATGAGCTCTTATCCCGTGAACACCCATCTTCCGTTCAAATAACGAAATAAATAGATGAAGAAAAAAAAAATGCCAAAAGAAGCAGAACGGGATCCACCTTTGCTGCTGGGGTTAGAACTCACAAAGGCAAACATGGGAAGTGGATGCTGTATTTTCCTAGTAAATCCTCTCTCTTACAGCTGCGCTTGGAGATGTTACCTAAAACCAGTAGCTGCAGACACGCTGAGTGAGTGAGCGAGCCACCATGGAGAACTTAGATGAAAGGAATTAAGTGGAGAATAGAAACAAAGACGCGAAACATACATGCGCATTAAAAAAAAACAAAAAACAAAAAAAACAGCGTTGACAAAACCACAAAACCTATTTATGTACAAGCATGGACACAAAATCCAACAATAAGTCACTAATAAAATCAGGCAGCTACCTCACATACAGTATCAATAACATGCGAAGGGATGATAATAAAATAAAGCAAACTCGGTGAAATTCTGGCTGTGGACGCATACAAATTACCCGCAATTGTGAAGCATGATGTACACTGCATGTCACACAATACCCTGAACTAATGCATTAGATGCAAGTGGTTCCTGCAGGAGATACTATTAAGGAAAGTTGGGGCAGCGAGCTTGTGCCCAGAGGATAATAGGTACGTGAGAATAGGTCACCCAAATACATATTTTCAGCACATGTAACGCAATCCTAAATCTTCCAAGTCTCTATTTGTAGATGCAATGACTGTAGGAAAATATGGGCTGGGTACATTCCTTTTTAAAAGTAGGTTTAACAAACAAGGTCAGCTCATGTCATATTACACACACACAGATGCGAAAGTCCCGTTTAACTTAGGATTTTTTAACATCAGTCTCTTTGCCACGCAAATGCAGACACACACAGGGAAAATTACATGAGCATCATCACCAAAAGGGTTACCATAGGGAGGATCCGGTGCTATGACAACAAGCCGTCAGCCATCTGCAGGCTGCTGCCGTCAACAAGTCAGCATGAGCACGACCATCTGACTGGCTTCCACAAACACTGCCCTCATACATTCAGCCAAAACGAGTCGGGGCTGCTGCTGTTACTGGCTCCTGCTTTCAATTTCACAAGAGTGGGCCAAGTAATGGCTTTAGCATTTTGCGGTCTGCCGACACATATGGTCGATGTAGCAATCTCTGGGACATGAAGGAAGATGTGGGCAGGAGGAGACAGACAAACAGCTCCAGGGACTGGACACCGTTACAGGGAGGCTTGTGTGGGTCTTGTTATGACTGCTGTTGGGTTTGAGCTCTGCTGTGCTACTGCTGAGATCAACCATCAATAGGTCATGTTTACTAGCAAGGCCTTTGAAAACAACAAATGTGTAGGAGGCTCTGTGTCACCGCTTCGATCTTCCAAACCCCCGATGTCAAACACTCCTATTGACCTCCTGTGACAGACGTGGTTTTGTCCACAGTTTGGCGGCAGTGTGAAAAGGGTTAAGAATCTTCCTGAAGGTATGCCCCTGTGAGCAACTCAACCCAGGACATCCAATTAGCCGAGCATTCCATCGACCCTCACAGACCCCAGAATAGTCTTTGCAATAAAAACAATAATATTTTGGACGAGTCAAATTAACTTTTTGGTCATCACTTCCGCCACCAGTCTGGTCATCGGTGGTAGCTAGGAGGCCGTGCCTATCTGGCTGCGTGACCTAGATAAAAGGTTATTTGCTCAAGTCACAGAGGCAGCTCCTTTCGCCCCTGTTGGGTTTCCTTATCTGGGTTTGTCGGGACAAATCTCAGACACAATGCGCCCATTTTGTGCTCCTCTCTGGAGATCCTGTTACAGTGTTCCAGACACGACGCGGTCCACTAGTGGTGCCTCTGGGAGCACTATGTGGGGCCAGCCAGGATGCTTCTCCGTCATCTTAAAGCACACGATACATTTGCAGTACATACTGGGGTAAAATAACCGCTGAGGGTATTAATGCTGCTCCATGCCTGTCATCACCAAAAAAGTATAAAAGTATCAGAGCATATTATACACATTGTGATAGTTTGAATACCTGCTTTACAGCTGAAGGTCCTATACTGCTTGAGATATTCCGAGTAATATTCTCCGGGGGAACAGAACACAAAAATTACAGTTCACTGTGTTCCACACATTTTTTGAAAACGGGAGGAAAGGAGAACAATACTTTTACTTTTCTCTTTTTATTAAAC
>CAAKHB010000313.1:8795-48189 GCA_901007665.1 Aeoliscus strigatus | reverse complement strand
ATTACTTCATGATACGAGCGTTGACAGGTACCGTTACGTCATGTTTTCAGGTTTGAGTGCGTAGTTTCGTCTCATTATTTTTATAAACTTGGTGAAATTATACAGAATAAAACGTCTGGGGTGTTTTTTCCCCCCTTTTTTCTTATCACAGTCCAGTCGGAGCTGTGTGAATATTGTAGCCCCGTGTGTGTTTGCTCCTGCCAACTTAAAGTGCACTTGCCAATTTAAGGGGAATGAGATGTTTCACAACAGCGGACTGAGCCAGGTTCACAACACTTGTGGTCCGTCTGTTGTGGTCAGATGAACCCGTTTTCTCCACGTTGGGTCCGCGGCGGTCACACAAACGAGCTGTTGTCACAACATTTGAAAGCAGTAATAACCCGTGGTCACGTACCATTGCACTGTACTGCATGGATTTAAAGGGAGTCCTGGAGTCTGGTGGTAGATTCACATTTCTCACTTTGTGCTTTGGAGGTGTTATTTTTCTCCTGCAGTGCTCGCAACAAGAAGAAGAAGAAAAAAAAAAAGAAAAGTCAAAACCGGAAGACAATTCTTGGCAGATATCGGTGAAAAGAAGTTAGGAGCGCCTCGCGGGTTTTTTTTTTTTCTCTTTTATTCGTGTCTTCCTTCCTCTTCAAGTTTTTGGATCGTTTTTTGGGGTTGCTCAGTGAAGTTGAACGTGATCCAGAAGAGGCTGAGTTCTCGGCACTCGGTCGGTCTCCGCCTTCACTTTCACTGTCCGCCTGCTGCCGCCCCCCGGCTCTCAGCGGCGGGTCAAGGCTGATATATTCTGACCAAAGCCGCTTCCGGTATGACTCTTCCAACTAAAAGCCCCATCGGCGCAAACTATTCTGGGCTACATACGAATACAAATTCGCGCATTGACTCACCAATAATATTCAGTATACACGCATTATTTTAAGGGCTCGCAATTAAAATATATCACCGATTTAAGAATTTTCTATTTCACCTGAACTTATATAAAGTCTGGTTTTAGACAGGTTTCAAGTTTCATCCTGACACATCACAGAATTATAATCCCATTATGATGTTTTTAAATGTTCTTTACCCTAGCCCTCGAATTCATTTCAGAGTAAACCTTCGAAATTGCTCTTATTTTGAAAACCAAACTGTGCATTTCCCCCGTGTCGTGTCACTGCCTATCTTCAGCTTCACGTAGATGAGTTTTGCAATAGTGTCGGCATCCGTGTCTGTGATTGGCCAGCAGCAGCAGTGGCCCCAGGACTCGGCACCCTGGGCCCCTCACTTCCGGCCCTCTGACGGGTGTTTGGGCTTCACAGAGCCGGACGGCCGACCTGAGGAGTGACACAACTAGTGGAGGAAATCCGATCAATTATCTCCATAATCAACTAAATATCAGTCGAAAGCATAACATTGCCACTATTATAGAACAGGCCTAATATATTTGAAATACTTATATATTATTAGTCTGACTGTATCTAGTTGATCATATTAACTATATCCAATCATCTGTGCAATATGAGAATATATTCACATGTAATATAATATACTGGTTCGACCATGGGCAAAAGTCGTGTTGATAGTAGGGCTGCACTTAAGAGTACTTAGGAATACTGGCAGTAGTACTTGTGCAGTTGGTCCGCTGCACTGAAAAGTCATTCAGTGGATGGCCATCACTGTAAAAATAACAGAGGCAGTAAATGTGATTGTATGAGCTGGACGGTTGGGCTGACAAGAGGTTTGAATGCTCACCCATCAATGTTTATCATGACATTAACACGTGATCTTAATAACACACTCATTACTGAACATGAGAACAATGTGGCAAGACTATTTATGGAAGTAGATTTTTTTCTGATATTATTTTTTTTCAGGATGAATTCAGTCAGATGTCCGTCATCTGTCAGAGGTAAAGCTGTTTGCAGAGCCGAGGCAGGAAATAGATTGTCAGTCTGACTGCTTATTGACCATAAATAGGATAATTGTACAAGTTGAAATGAAGCAGTGTGTGATGTAGTAGGAGCTGCTGTAAAAGGTAGTGGACATATCAAACACCAATGAGTGACACATTCTCCCTGTTTTATCCACACAGGTCTCATGAACCCGTCTCATTGAATGTGGACCTACCGCCCCCATGTGGTCACACAATAAAATGCACAACGCGGCGCAGCACTGGACGAACACGAAAATATAAACTCATTTACATTAAAACAAATTAACCTGTATTGTAAACCTCGAAAATAACTATTTATATGTATGTTTAATGGAATTATTTTATTTATTCATGAAATTATATTGTAATGATATTAAATGCGGGGTATGTCGAATTCTTATTATTATTATTCTTATTATTTTATTATTATTATTCTTATTATTATTATTAATAGCTATATTTAAAAATATCTATAATACGCACACAATGCGTGAGATGTTTCCCAGCATGCGTTGCTAAAGTGTGTTTGAGAATTAAAGCTAACGTTAGTTGTTGTTTTTTTAAAATCACCACAAATGTTATTCGATTCAGTTTTGCGATTATCAGTGTTACTGTCTCATTGACTGTTTTCTAAATTCATTGATCTATTTAGTTTATGATGACAGTTGGGAAATAAGAACTTTGACACCATAAGTGAGGTTGTGTGTTCGGGTAATGACGTTCTCGCATTCACATGTTTGCTGGCGTCAGAGCTTTATAAAGAAGAGCGTTTCCAGTAGTCTAACGGGACACAGAGCTGTTTCCTGCAAGTTAAAACCCCGGATTGCCACGGTGTATGTAGTGTGAACTATTTATTCTATGTTTATACGGGCCCGACAGTGTTGACGTCTGCGTGTACAAACCGATAGTGATTGGTACTTTGGGAGCTGCCAGGTACGGTCTCTGCCCGGCACAGATTGCGGAGTCTGCAAGCCCTGCGGCGGCAGCGGCGGCAGCAGCAGCAGCAGCAGCTCCATAGCCCCCGGAGTTATGAATGAGAAGAACAAACTACAGAGTCAATATTTCCTTGGTGGAAATGTCGACTTTTCTGCTCGATCGGTAAGAAGCTAACTCGCTGGCTAACTTAGCTAACGATGAGTTACGTGTGGACCGAATCCCTCCTCAACGACGTGACATGTTTTCAAGATATGACGTTGACCGTAGACATGACACGACTGGTCGTCAACCATCCTCCCCGACTCCCAGTAAACGGAGGAAACGGGGGCGGCTCAGTCCTCCTGTCCTGTCCAGTGTCGCCGGTTCACGTTCACCACTGCGGTGAGTGTCTACATATTCTAGCTACTTGTATTCACACAGGTGTCATAGTCGACCATGAGCATAGAGGGCAGTTCCGTCGGATGTTTGTCAAATCATCACGCAAATCAGAAGAGAATCCTAAACAGGGAAGATGAAAAGAATGAATGATAGCAGGCTAGTGATCGGTGTCTGTTCTAGATACAGTATGTCTCTAATTCATAACTGATAACCGAGCTCATGTTAAATACCGTTTTAAAATGTATTGATTAACTGAGAATCGTAGTTGTCCTGTAAGGTCCATCTCTTGACATGGATGGTGCAGGGTGATTGATGCTTGACGCAGTTGGTAACAGTCTGCTGGATTGTTTGTTTTTTGTGTTGCAATGCCAATGCGACCCCACTAGATGTCAGTATTCTGACAATCTTTACATAGTTCACCTTTCAATATCTCAGCATTCAAAGCCTGTTGAGCCATGATGTTCTTTGAAAATACATTGGAATATTTGATTGTTTTCATTCTCAATTTGATGTGAAAAAATTAGGGGGCGACACTGCAGTGCTGTTACTGCTGGAGGCCATTAATGCTTTCCATTAATATCGCTCCAAAATGTAACAACTTAGAGCTCAATGACCAAATGAAAACACTGATCCGGTGTGGTTCTATTCTGAAATGCATTTGCACAATTGATGAATGAAATAAAAACACACAGTGCCGACGTAGAAGACGGCCTCAGGAGCATCCGACACACTATCCATGATGGTTCCTACCATTGCTCCATTTCCTTTACGGGCCTTTTATAACATCTGTGCGAACGCCTGAAGAGCTGTGGAGTCAAGACAGGTTGTCTGGAGTCCTCAGTTCCACCAACCCACCAGAGAATGTGCAACAGATGTAGGAAATGTTAATAATGGAACAAACCTAACTACCTACCATGGGTTAGTTCTAAGCAGGATTACATCGTCATACTGATGCACACGTTTTACTCATGTACTCCACTTGATCAGTGCACTAATTACAGCCAACCAACAAACGTCACATCCCATTGTGGCTCTGCTTGCTGAGACCGCTCTTCAAAACTCCGTCAACTGTCAGTCCTGATGATATACTTCGTCCAACATCGGCAACAGTTTCATTTATAAAACGCTGACGGATAGAAGCTCCTGTAAGAGGATTCAAGGATACAGATGATACAGAAGATGCTTAAAAATCAGGGCGACAGACCTCAGCCCCGGTGATGGAGGATAATAAAAGCTCACACTGTAGTCAGACGAGTAAATACACACTCAGAATGTCAGCCTTTGTTGCCTCTTCTGCATGGGAAAGGCGCGGGCTGGACAAGGGCTCTTTGTCCCACACTATCAAATTAACACTGCAGAGGGTGCACAGAGAGGTGCGCTGAACGCTCTTACACACAGAGGGCTGGACGAACACTCACCTTCTTCACACAGCCATTACATTATATCCCTGAGGACCATTTCACGTGCTTCTCGTCTTCAAAAGTGGCTGCAGCCAACATGAAAACTGTAATATTTGGGCAAGTGGGCTGGTGCTGACCTCGACACGAGCACAACAGAAACTCTCACCGCGCTATGTCAGCAGAAATATTAGGACGAAAACAGGCAGGAGACGTTCAAATGCCCCCCCCCAGACGTGAACGTGACACACAGAATCCTAGAGAAGGTGTCACATCTCAGCTCATGAGGTGACTCTACTTGTAACAAACAGGGATGTGAGCAGTCAAAGCAGGCGTCTTACCATCCACCACGTCCGGGCTGACACGTCATAGCAGAGCTGCCATTTGATCGTCCTCTCTGTCAGTTTTCCAGCCATCAGCGCGGCTCCCGGCTCCCAGCACACAGAGGGAAATAAGACACCTAATCAACAAGGGGCATCAGTGGAGGCATGTAGGCCAATCCTTGACACGCTGCATGATGGGAAAAAAACCCCACAACAAAACAAAACCAGCAACAGCTTGACCAGTGACTTGAACCTGACTGTGGTAATTACACGAGCCATGACCCTGCAACCCTCACCACCCCCCTCCTACACGGGAACCAGTCCCCCCTCCCACTCTTGCACTTGTTCAACAAAATGGAGGTTTAGTGGTGACACTGGGGTTAATTATAACAACCTGGGAAACAACTTGCTGCAGTAATGATGCTCATTTTAGATGAGTGGAATGACACAATCTGCATATAATAATTAGTGTTTTTATTGTTAAGAACATTATTTTGTGTAATATTACACAGATAGATTTTTGTAAACGTATTTTATGTCCCCATGACAATTATTAAAGTGGGCTCTATTAATTATTTAACACAATGGTCCACAAGACACCAGGGGGGTAAAACACACCAGCCAGATGGAAAGGAGCTGATCGTGAGTCAGTATCGACCACGAGGATGAAGTTGTCTCTGTTTCAGTCACATTTAAGGAGATCGGTTGGGAGGAGCTCTTCAAAAATTTCAAAACATTTATTGGAAGACGTGCTTTATTTCTGATATTCAAGTAAAAAAAAATGTTATGTTACCAATCAAGCACCAGTGTCTGAAATCATCACGTTAATGAATCAACCTGACGGAGTCCAGGTCTCAGCGTCGCCTCTGCTTATGAAGACGCGGCGTTGCAGGATTATCTAAGTGGAAATGACAGGTCAGTTAGTCTGGAATGAGTCAGAGAGAGACAATCAAGGCTCCGATCAGCGTTGCTGCTCTAAACGATATCCTCTTTAACTGGCTGTATTTCAATACGTCAATTAAGATATTTACATACCGGTTGAAAAGAGCCTTTCTCCCCCTGCTGCATTCCAATCCTCCTCGGCAGCCGCTGGATTTCCCCCGGAGGGACGGTGGGTGGACTTAACCACTTAACTTAGCATTAATTACAACCCGAGAAATCAGAGGAAGAACAGAAATAAAGGATTGTACTTTGATGTACTTACTCCCATGAGTCCACATACGTATCGTTTATGAGCACCAGATTTAACATGTAGGATTATAGTCCCTGGATGGAACTGAACGTCCTGAACAGAAAAGAATCCTCAAATGACAAAAACTGTTCAGTTCTATTATTACATAAACTGACATAAATCAAACCAAATGTTTTTTGGGGTTTAATTTCACTGATTCTGGTACGGGTGACATATTGTGGGTCCAAATGTTTCGAGTGTTAAAAGCCCCTTCTGCCATCTAGTGGCTCCTCCTGAAAGTGCTGCATGAGAATCCAGGACGCACCTGTTGTCAGAGGTCAAATGTTGTGATACCCGAAACATCAGGGAGGTGACAGATGTCTCCGAGGTGCAGGCAACCAATACCAATGATAACTACACCAAAAAAACCCACATGATTACAAATGTGAATGTTTTTTCCATCTATTTTTCAGACAGAAGGGATGATTCATGTGAATGGAGAGTTCACATCACAAGTATCACCGGGCGCGATACTTAGTTGACACTTAAAAGATTTAAGTACCAGATGACAAAAAATATATATTTTGACTCTAATTATTTAAGCAAGTGTGTAAAATACATAGTGGGTGAATGAAATAAATCTGTGAATAGGAATATCACGTCTGACAGATGAGTCAGCGTTCACCCAGCGAGCGCCTCTTGCCTCCGTTCAAGCAAAACTACCAAGGTCAGAGCTCGCACGCGTGTGAGTGCGTATTGATTTTGAGGGTAAAATCGATATCGGTTCATCGTCTTGATGGGATTAACTGTTTCACGTTCAACTTTTAATTGGATTTCTACTTTCTACAATGAAAGCTTATTTGAAAATCAATAGGCCAATCAATACCTCCGTGTTCAGGAGGTCCAGCTGTGGCGCCTGAAGTGGAGGAACGTAGCAACATCTGCCACCGGCACACACATGACTCATCGGTTCATGGCTCTGTGGAGGAAAAGGGTTTTGAAGTAGAAATGGAAATACTGTTGTTTACAGTTTGGGGTGAAAATGTGTCTCTTACAGGAACAGAAACAGACTTTCGAGAAAGAAATCACAATCAAAAATCAGTTACAAGTGGTTTATCTTCACTACTGAAAAAGTCTTGAGTTTGCGATGCAGGCGCGATGTTTGAGACGATGCTACTCGTGATGTCTGATGGGCTCAGTGTCCCATATGGACAGAAATCTAAAAATGATGAATTACTGTCATCGATCGTCGCCACTTAATCCTCGTCTAGGCTTGGCGAAATGTGGCGGAACACGCCAAGCCACTAACTCCAATCCTAGACACGTACATCTCCTCGTATCTGAGCCGAGACCGTCCCAAGCATCGGACATGTTTATCAAGCATGCAGCTAATTATTTCTTTTGTTCAACCAGATGTCAGTGATTGTAAGAGTGGCAGGTGGTCAATTATTTCATTAGTCCAGTTGAGCAGCCATTACTGGAGATTAAGAGCAGCACTGGAAACCAGCTACTGGAGATGATGCAAAGATCTGCTGGGTCCAGACAGTTCTGGGTTTATTTATTTTAGACTCCACACATACGTACCATTATGTTCATCCTGTGCACGCGTTACGCACCCCACTGGGACTTAAGAAGTTGTGGGACAATGTTTTTTTCATAGTGTCATTAAAAAGCGTATCTTTTAATTGGTATGTCAAAGAATTAATATCACACACATTCATCATTTGAAAATGAACTGTACATAGTGCATCTGGCATCATCAAAGTGGGAGAGATGGTCGGAAAAAAGTCCTCCAGTGATGCAGCATTGTACTTTGCGTCCAACTGGACTGGATGAGCTTCAGCTATCTGTCCATGAAAAGAGGTAGATGTGCCTTCAGACCCTGACGCTACCCCTATTTTCTTAACTTATAGATACAAAACTTGAGTTGACTTTTTCTTTTGGCTTTATTGCAAAACAACGTGAATGATTATGATAATCTTAAAATGGTTTGAAACAATAAGAGGCTCCTGTGTTTGATTATTATCACATATAATCAATAAAAAGGCTGCATGGATGCATCCTCTATTTACATGTTATAGGCTGTGATCTTTAAAGGTAACACACCAAATGTTGACAAAAAGGAACTGATTGTTTATCCCACTGGGACCGGTCTGGGAAGTCCAAAGAGGCAATTGACACAAAAAAAACAGACTGATAAAAATATTTACTGTGCATGAACTCAATTCACACAAAAAAACGTGTTGCAATGTTTGAGGTTTCCACGTTTATCATCAACTCAAACTAAAACCTGAGAAAATACAGCAAAGGAACACAGTGAACGAAGCGTCTGTGTCTGTGAGTGGACGTGAGGGAGCATCATCACCTCCAGTCTGCTTGTTCATAACTTCACCGGTCCGATGAACAAGAGGCGTTTACACATACAAGTAGTACTGACGAGTCCATGATGGCTTTACCCAGAAACAACGCTTATTGCTTTCAAAAATGTTCACATGTAGAAGAAACTGGGAATGTGACTCATCCAACCTTCTTTCGGTGCTCATTTCAATGACTGATTAACCCCCTGAAAATAAATACATGGAAAAGAAAAAACTAGTTATAAAAAAGAAATGACACATAATCTGGTCAAAAAAAGAGAATAAAACAAAGAATATGAACTTAAAACAACATGTAACTGTTTTTCAAGAGTTCCAATGATGGGGTAAAAAGCTAATATAGGTGCTAGTGGCAATATCAGTGCATTATTATTGAACTTCCAGAGATTTGGTGAAGCAGGTGAAACACGCATTCATGAAATGCCTGCTGAGTATTGCAACATTTCCCAAGTCTTTGGCTCAAACGGAGACTTACAGAAATAACGTCTGTGAGAAATGGCAGCAAACATAAAACCTGATCAGGCACTTAGATAACTAGACAACTACTCAGATACTTGTACTCAGATACTTGTAGGTTTCCTTCACATCGTCTCATCAGTGCCAACGAGTTCATATATATGTGTGTGTGTGTGTACACTAACCTGTATTATATATCATTTTGTACTATGGATGATTATATGTTCAGACCTGACAAAGCACTAAAATGACACAAAGACATGAAGGAGTGTGAAACACATTTTGTGCTCTGGTCGAACTAGCAAACACACGCTGTGTTTATTCTGTGCGTCAGTCTGGTTAGCTTAGCTTAGCACTCCGGAAAATATTGTCTCTTGCTGACTAGCGTGTTAGCATGTTATCTTTACACTAAAACTAAACTAACTAACTATCTTACCCAAAACTGGAAACATTTCATGGCTTTGCAACAAGCTAGGCTGCTTCCGTATGCTAACCTAAGCTCCCCAGCTGCTAGCTGAGGCTTCATATTTCTATTTTAAGTACAGTGGTATCAATCTTCTATTCTTATTTTGATGCAAGAAAGCAAAGCTTTGTAGTATTGAACGTTAAAGGAAAGTATTTTTAAACATATTTGTGTAGGATACAACATTTATATCTGCTGTGTGACAGTGGTTATACTCATCTGCTACAGGAAACAGTACCAAAACAGCATCTGGTTGATTGTATATGACTTATTCTATATTTGTACTTGGTGAGAGAGTTCATTCTCTGATTGCAACTAAGCACGTTCATACTTGTCACACAAATATTGAATGCGAATATGTAAGACATCAACGTCCTTCTGTGGACATGCTATTTTAAACATCACTTCACAGAAAGACCCTTCAAGAAAACATTTATGAATCATTAAAATAAGGACGCCGATGCAATTCCACCGGGAACGCACCAACCTGAAAACATAAAAGCAAAACCACTGCTCATGCATGACAAAACCAGAACTGAGTTAAAAGACACAAGGCACACACTTTATACAACGGCCTTCTGACTGGATCCAGTGGATTTTCACTGGCTCAGCCGCTAACTGATTAAAGGTCAGAGGCAACGGCTCTTCAATTAAGTAACCTGAGACAGGGTCCGTTTGCCAGCTGGGTTCAGGTAGACTTCCTTCCGTTGGATGAGAGAAAAAGTGTTTTTCAGATGCTGAGAACAGTCACAGTGAGTAATCCAATCACTCCAGTTAACAGTCTGTCTGGGCCTTAGAGAAAAAGGCAAAAAAAAAAAAAAAAAGACAGGTATCCACTGTCAAGCTCCTATAGCGGACGGTGACTGTGTATTCAGTGGTTCGTCTGGTCGAGCGCGGGAGCACCTACCATCTGTGCGGGTAGGCGGGACTAACGTGTTATCAGCCTACACGTGGGTACGGAAGTAGTTGCTGGCTTGGAGTGCCTGCCTGCTTCGGAGTGGGATCAGCCACAGGACTTTCCAGTGGGTCCCGCAGACGTCTGCTAGCGCCCATTGCCAGGATCTCTTCATGCCATAGCTGAAGGGACAAAGCCATTCATAGTCAAAGCATGAAGACATTTGTAAAAGAGTAGTTCAACTTTTTATTATTTGTGTGTCATTATTTACTTGGCAACAATTATTAGGTTAGCTTTGCATTAACTGTATCTGTTGGTTTAAATTGCTTGTCAGAACCTCTGGGATCCTGTTTAGATGGGTTCTAATGTGTGGAAAAAGTAGTTGTTATACAAAGATCTAGAAGAAAAAACACAGTTGTCCAATACACACCATTTGACACCTGCAAAATGTTCAAGAAACCAGATTTAATGTCTTAAAACAAATGCAAAGCTAAGCTAAACTAAGCTACACATGATGTGTGTGTAGCCTTATAACATCCGAAAGAAATCTAATGCAACTCCAAATGTGTTTCTAGCAATCAAAGGCACCTTTACAAACTCACATTTCGCTTGAGAACTGCGCCATTTTCTCAATGGTTGTGGTATCCTGTCAGGAGGGGAAGTACAGAACAGCGCAGAGTGAGTGAAAGCCACAAAAAGGAATGTGACAACACCGGTGGAGAACCAACAACTGACAGTTTACGTTCACTAGATTCTTAACCTGAATTGACACTGCTGATCACCTGACTTAAAAATAAAATCAACAAAACCTAAGACACGTGTGAGGTCCAGCATCCATACTCATACTGTTGGACCTCACAAAGTATTGAAGGCTCCAAGTTTATGAGTATATGAAGAGGATAAACACCGGAAACTAAACTTCTTCTTTTTTTTTTTTTAACAGATGTATCTAAGTGACACTGACACTCACAGTCGCCTTGGGCGTGATTTACTGCGCACTAATAAAGCTGACGTCCTCACACGGCCATGACTGCCTCGGCACGAGGCATTTCTTAAGGAGAGAATGAGTCTTGAAGTCGTTACTCACAGAGAGGATTCCTGTCAACTGAGTGTAAAACAAGCTCGTCATTCCGCCAAACATCACCACACCCATGAGCGCTGAAGCTCGCAGCAGAGCCAGTTCATGTCGTGCCGTAAACGTCTCCTGACAAAGGGAACATTGAAACATTAACGCTTGCATTCAATCATACGACAAACTGTCGAGTTAAGAGCGAGACATTCTGTGCAAGTATGATCCATACTCACGCATCTGATAGTGTAAACATGATATGATTCATCATCTTGCGTGCAAAATTTACCTGGTCGAGTTCTGTCAGCGGTTGGAAGTAGTAGTACTGGCAGAAGTCAAGCACCAACGTGTACAAACTGAGGACCTGAGCGTAGAAGCAGAGCTGCAGGAAGAGCCAGTGGTTGTCCTCCCCCACACAGTTATTGATCCTGGAAGAAAAGAAACAGGATCGAGTTGATCACGTTGGAAAATTATCATTTGTACCACGATTGCAGTGAGATTTACTTCCATCTACTATAAACAATGAATGAATGAATCACATGCTGTTCTACCCTCACCAGGGACAGTGGTGGTCCATCCTGCGTACGCAGTGGCCACATCGACTGCAGTGGTGGGACCTTTTCGGTCGCATTAAGTTGCACTTGTTGCACAACTCCCAGTGCTCTCGCTCTGACGCAGAAAAACACAGTAAATACCAGTTGTACGGGTTATAGCAGTTAATTAAACTTGCAGCAGAACTGTAAGCAGAGTGGTTCAGCCCCTTAAAGATGGAATCATTTATGTATGGACAGTGAATACATGCACATATGACACAACTTATGACACTCTACGGAGTTTGGAGAAGAGAGGAGACTGTACTGAATAAATACCAGCGTGAGGTATGTGGGGGTCCACAGGAAGACGACCAGGATCTGCTGTTGAAGCTCTGATGAGGGCCGCGACGCAGAGCGCTGATGCAATGTAATAACCTAAAGAAGAAGCGCAATGTTGAAGTCAACTGGTCTCTGATGAGTGAATGAAGCGGTGACAAATGATACTCACAAACTACTGTGGCCCAGGGAATGTGTCCTTCGTTGTAGTGTGGAAGGAGGACCAGCTTCGGAATGAAGAACGTGTTGTAGAGCCAGATGCCGAACACGATGCTGATGCACAGCCAGCCCATGGGGTCCACCACAAAGTGCAGGCGAAGCTTCATGGCTACAGGAACACAGTGGTGGTGGGGAGGAAGCCTGCGGCGACAACAGACGTTTGTTTTGAAGATACAGATGAGCGGATTTCTTATATCAGAACTCTGCTGATATATTGACCGGCTGGTGAAGTTTCAGATGAAGCATATAGCCTACAACACATACCCATAAACATACTGTTGCTCATGCTAATTACACAGGTAATGTTACAAATACCATTGCAATTTGTAATTTGTAGGAAATGGAAATGGTATTTTTATTATTAAGGTAAGGCTGAGAGATGTAACCCATGATGTACCATGACATTTTCTGTATTCGTTTAATATGTAAAAATGTAAACAATAATAATAATGAATACCAACCAGTTTAAACTGTCAGGCAACCTTACAGAAATTGCATATTTTTCCTTTTAAAACTGCAATAACCCTTTCCTTCAAAATTCCTACAGAACCAATCAGTTAATTTAACTAACGAATTAATGAATACATTAATTAAAATGCCATCCAGGTATGATGGTGTAATGTGATCAGAGGCCTGCTGCAATTAAACAATTGCATTTCAGCATCTTAAACATATTGTTATCGTTAACTTCGTGTCAAACAGCACGCACATCTTCCGTCTGTCGATCAGGTTCCATCACCCCTGCTCCATCACTCATGCCTGCACATACCACAGTGACTGCGGCGCTGGGCTCCATGCTGGGCTCGGCTGTTAGCTAACATCAGCTTGCTAACGTCATTATTACTCACTGCTGGTCCCGACGGCAAAATACGAAATAGCAAGTTGACATTCGAAACTGTAAAACATAAAATAAAACAATACATACCTGTCGGTGGTGTTCTGTACAGCGCAGGTGTCGAGAAGGCTACTTCCTCATCCGAGCCTCGGAGGGCTGGACAGGACCAGAGTTCACCCCCCTCCAGCCCCCGTCCCGTAAAGCGAACCACATTTCCGCTTCTTCTGAGTTTCAAAATAAAACACCATTTAACAGGATTCGGTGCTATTTCAGTCAAGTCACCAGACCCTCTGCTGACGCCCTCTGGCCATAAGACTCGGGGTTAATGAAACGAAATAAAATGAAATAAAATTTAATGAAATAATGACAGGATCTACGATGAGCTGCCGCTCGGCCATTGACAGCAGAGATCGACTTCAGCACAACCGCGTAACCGGAGCAAGCATAGATATATATAAAAGCCATAGCCATAACCGCATATATGCATATGGGAACAAGCGGGAGATGAGAATGGCTGAATGAATGAATGAATGAATGAATGAATGAATGAATGAATGAATGACAAGAGTGGAATGCTGAGGTTGGGAAGTGACGTAGTTCGACTTCTGCTATCGCGTTAACTGCCGGTGTTTGTTGACAGCAACACGGCACTTAGCATTACACTGCTGTAGCTTCCTTGTACTGTCGAGGACAAAAATGTCATCATCTAACTCATACAAACTCAGGTGCTCCATTCCTGGGCATGAAATGGACGTCAGAGGGCTTGCAACCGCCGTTTTTCCAGACGGAGCTTTCGTATCGGTGTCCAGAGACCGAACCGGAAGGATCTGGGTACCAAACTCGAGGTAGCAGCTAACGTTAGCATCCCACTGCAATGAAACTACAGCTAAGTAGTTTCATTGCAGTGATGGCTCGACATTTGTGTTTTGAGTGGCGAACATGTCACATTGTTGTCCTCTCTCAATTATCATTTTCTCTTTTTCAACGCGTATTAGCGTTGACAACTAGCTAGTGTGCAATTTGCTTCATGAATTAGCTTTGTCATTCATTCAACTGCACATCATAGTGTGGTACTGCGGTTGTACTTTTCAATTCAAAACTCTTAAAATGAGTTTTTGTTAATCACTCTGACTATCATGAGCCATGTCGACTTATTTTTCCTGCATATTGATCCTGGCTGATTGACGGTATCTTCTCTCCCTCCGTTTGACAGCCCAGACAAAGGCTTCACACAGATGCACTGTATGTCTGGCCACTCCAACTTTGTATCCTGTGTTTGCATCATTGCACCAAGTGACACGTATCCTCGAGGACTTATTGCCACAGGAGGGAATGACAACAATATTTGTGTATTCACAATGGATGAGCCCCAACCCCTGTTCACTCTCAAAGGTCACAAAAACACAGGTGAGTCTTGATCTGTAATGACTATACAAGGTTCAGTCGTTCATTTAATATGTGATAATGTATGTGTGATGTCTACTGTCAGGCACTTTAGTTGGAGTTATTTTTTCTCCACAGTTTGCACCCTTTCGTCTGGAAAGTTTGGGACACTTTTGAGTGGCTCTTGGGACACTACAGCCAAAGTCTGGCTCAATGAGAAGTGCATGATGACGTTGCAGGTATGTTAAATTATAGTTCTTTTCTATAACTATTTAAAACGTGATCAGTGTGGCTGAGCCAAATATGTTCTTGTCAATGTTTCTGCAGGGACACACTGCAGCGGTGTGGGGTGTGGCCATCTTACCTGAACAAGGCCTCATGCTGTCGGGATCAGCGGATAAGACAATAAAGCTTTGGAAAGCTGGTCGATGTGAGAGGACATTTACAGGTGAGTGTTTGCACATAGTTGTTTCCCCTAACTTCTGTCGCCCATGAATAAACCAGACAATTTTTTTTTGCATTTTAGGTCATGAGGACTGTGTAAGAGGACTGGCAGTGATCAGCAACACTGAGTTCTTCTCTTGCAGCAATGACACTAGTATCAGACGGTGGCTGGTGACAGGGGAATGTGTACAGGTCTATTACAGCCACACCAACTACATCTACACCATCGCCGTCTTCCCCAACAGTCAAGGTGTGTTCAGTAGAATATATATTTAACAGCGAATGTGTCACATTAATTGTTCAGTAAGAAAATATTACATTACATTAATATCAGCATATAAGGGACAAATAAAGGTCTGTACGTGTGTGTGAGTGTTAATCCGGTTGTATTATGGCTGTATGTTGGAAGGTGAATCTTGACCATGAGTGTGTCTCCATTCTGTTTTCATTCAGACTTTATCAGCACAGGAGAGGACAGGACTTTGAGAATATGGAGGAAGGGCGAGTGCTCTCAGACTATCCGCCTGCCTGCTCAGTCTGTTTGGTGCTGCTGTATTCTACCTAATGGCGATATCGCCATTGGTGCCAGGTAACAGCTGCACATCACACGCTAATGTGCAGTCATAAACACATCATGGTTGCTTCCCCCATGAGTCATCATAGATATTTAAAAACCGTTTGAAATTGCATCATAGTGATTTTCAGATCATTGTCAAGGTATTTTCTCGGATAACCTGCTCCTCTAACCACAGCGATGGCATTATCCGTGTGTTCACGGAGGCTGAGGACCGCATGGCCAGTGCAGAAGACCTGAAGGCTTTTGAGGATGAGCTCTCCAAAGCCACCATCGACCCCAAGACAGGAGATCTCGGAGACATTAAACTTGAGGACCTTCCTGGAAGGGAACACCTCGACGAGCCTGGTATTTCATATTTTCAATTAATTTCATAGAAACAGGAGAATATGCCATGTTGCTTCTAGACAGATTAAACATCCTCCCCTCCAGGGAATCGTGATGGACAGACACGGCTGATTAAAGACGGGCAGAAGGTGGAGGCTTATCAGTGGAGTGTCAGCGACAGTCGCTGGATGAAAATCGGAGATGTGGTCTCAGGCTCAAACCAGCAGACCTCTAAGAGTGTAATGTATGAAGGAAAGGTAAGACCGCAGCTTTACGATAACAAACTGAGCACTTTTTGTTTGGTGGTGCTCATTTTTAACCCCTCGTGTCCCCTCAGGAGTACGACTACGTCTTCACCATAGACGTTAATGAAGGAGGGCCGTCCATGAAGCTGCCTTACAATGTGTCCGAGGACCCGTGGCTGACGGCGCACAACTTTTTGCAGAAGAATGACCTCAGCCCTATGTTCCTCGACCAGGTGGCCAATTTCATCATAGAGAACACCAAAGGACACGTGGTGGGAACGCCCCAGCCTGCTGGTGGAGACCCCTTCACTGGTGAGAGAAAGGCATCCATGCACAAAAATGATAGAGCTGAAAAAAGAACTTTTGTCTATTCTTCTGACAGGAGGAGCTCGGTACATCCCTGGAGCCTCTGATGGCCAGACAGGTACTGGAGCTGATCCGTTCACAGGTATGATTTTTAATTATCCGTCAAGGTAATCTGTTTGATCTGTCGTGCTGCTGGCAATGTGAATTTCTCTTGTGAGATCAAATCTGGTAGCTATCTATCTACACAGTGTGTAGTATGTTTCTATTGTAAGGAGTCTTGTCCATACTGGACAGATTTTTAATCAAGTTGCAAATTTGTAATTCTCATGTTAACTATATAACCATACATACACAGTATTTGATTGGTTTTTGTAATCATGGTTTATCAAGACATAAAAGTTGAATGTAATCTATGTTGTTTTGTTTTTTAAAAGTTTTTATTTCTTTTTATTTTACACTTTGAGTCAGTTCTTTTGCTACAGTGGGTCCCTGGCATATGGTACCTACATATACATGCTAATACAGAGTAATTCACTCTAATCTATATAGGTTTACAATGTGTGAAGTGGGACACCAAATGTGAACTAAAATTATACAAAGCAGACCTACAGTTTCCCCCCCCCTGCTTACAGGATCTGGTCGGTACATCCCAGGGTCGGGCACAAACCCAATCGCTCCTGTCGGTGTGGCAGATCCCTTCACAGGTGAGACACTTTATTGACAGGGAATTTTTAAAGGATTTGTGTACAAATGAAAGGACAAGAAAACAAATCCATCACAATTGACATTGCATGTGTTTTCGGAATTGTGCAAGGCAGACAGGGTTTGTTTTGAACCTTCTGCTCGGCAGGTGGAGGCGCCTACTCATCAGCAGCCCTCAGACAGACAGCGACCAACATTTACTTCCCCAAGACTGATGGCGTGACCTTTGAGCAGGCTAATACCTCTCAGATCATCAGTGAGTATTTGAAGTGCGCTGTTGTGACCGGATGCGAGAAGATTCATCCGTTGATCATAAGATGATAGACAGCATAACATCTCTTTCCTCTTCTGTAGCCAAGCTGAAGGAGCTGAACAGAGGTGCCCCTCATGCGCATAAGCTCTCCGAAGAAATAGTGGAAAGCCTCGAGAGGCTGCTGATATCTGTGTGTGGCCCAGAATCCTTTGAGCAGCCGCCGACCATCCAGCAGATCAACCTGCTCTGGAAGGCGTCCCACTGGCCTGAAGGTACAACATCATTCCAGTTCACACACTGCGCACTTCATGTTAATGCATATAATCACGGTTTCATTTGTCAATTCTCAACCTCCTATTTACTTCCTTCAACTCCAGACATCGTGTTTCCAGTCTTAGACATTATGAGGCTGGCGGTGCGCCACCCGCAGGTTAACGAGACACTGTGTGGAGAAGCAGAGGGAGTCCAGCTGTGCAACCACCTGCTGAGCCTGATGAGGCCAGAGGGACGTCCGGCCAATCAGATGCTGGCACTGCGGACTCTATGTAACTGCTTTAGCGGCAGGCACGGCCGTGCCCTCCTCATGGCTCAGCGGGAAACTGTGCTATCGCAAGCTGCGGACCTGACAACCGTCTGCAATAAGAACATCCACGTTGCCCTGGCCACCCTGGTGCTTAACTATTCTGGGTGCCTGCACAACCAGTCTGATCTGGAGGCCAAGGCCCAGTGTCTGTCTGTGGCCAGTAGGGCTCTGGAGACAGTGCAAGACAAAGAGGCCGTGTTTAGGCTGCTGGTGGCTTTGGGAACCACTGTGGCCTTCGACCAGACAGCCAAGGACCTGGCTCGCTCCCTAGGGGTCACCTCTCAGATATCCAAGTACTCATCGGTATCTGATCCATCAAAGGTTGGCGAGTGTTGTCAGCTGGTTTTAAAAGAACTCCAATGATATGAATGATGAGAGACAAGATGCACTTCTTTCTTAGTTATTGAGTTCTGCTTAATCGGTTGTGGTGGAGGTTCTTTAATGTTCTGAAATTAAAAAGACATGAAATCTGTGGATGTTTTTTGTCTGCTCCTTTGCAAAGACCCTTGCAAGTTTAACTGCATGAAGCATTAACACACAATGTGAAACAAAATGTATGTGTGGACTGTTGTCTTTGCTTTTTGAAGGTATTTGGATGTGAAGAGGTACTGGAGAGTTTTAATGTCATATATTACCCTTAAGTCACCGCATCACTAATCCGTCACGCTGAAGACGCTGTAAAATGTTTTCCATTGTTATCTATTTGCGATAAAACTGCGGGGTCATACGGATAATTTCAAACAATATCGTTTCTTAACCGCTTTTCAGGCGACACCGGAAATACTTGTTAACAACATCCGGGTTATTATAAGAAAATTGGCGGTCCGTCCTGAGTTGCGGTTTCTAGTGCTATTTTTTTAAACTCTGTAATGTGAATTTAATCGAAACTTTCGTTTGGCATCGTCTTAAAACACGATTATCGATTAGCAATGGGGACTGTTTTTGTCGACATGGGTGTTTTAAATGTTTATTGACAGACTCGATGAGTTTTGAAACTCAAGTTAGCTAACAGCAACGTTAAACTGCGCAGCTAGCAGCTATAGCTAGCAGTTAGAGTTGGAGCTAGTCAAGTTAGTCGGGCCACTGTTAATAACGCAAATCTTATCCGAAGTTAAAATAATGACTAGTCAGTCATTGTTGCAAAGACAAAATGGGAAATATCTGTGGTTTGCTCTTCTCGGGATGGACTTTCAAACAGACATTGCGTTGTTGGCGATCGCCGGCAAAACCAACACAAAATACATCAACCTGGGGCCGTGAGTTGGTTTTCGTCTACTACTGTGTTTGAATGCCTGGATTACGCTATATACAGAGTAACCTTGTGGTAGCAAACTTATGTTATCTTTACATTATTTTGTTGTCTATAGGAATATGTTTGACAAACCCAACAAAGAGGCTTTCTACATAGTCACCCATTTCCTGTTGGAGAAACTCAATCCGTCACGATTTCATGAGGCATACAGGTAAACATGGAGATCTTCTGTGGTTTGTAGTGAATACGTAGGTACCTAAGTGAAGTTTTAAAATGGAAATATCTCTGTTTTGCTAGAACTTGCTGGCCTGTTTTCAGTAACAAACAAGATGCTGAGTTCCGGAAAATTACTTGTGCTTGGCTGCGAGAAATAATGGTAAGAATGAAATAAACGTTTGTCTTCTCAATTCTGTATCGAAGCTCCCTCCAGGCCAATGGACTGATCCTCTCTTCAAACCTTCCTTTGTCCAACTCTTCAGCCTCACTCTCTTTCTGCTGCATGTTTTTGAAAGTCACTAAAGGACATGTCATGTAAATAATAAAGCATACTTAAGTGTTTTGTACATCAACCACTCTCAAAACAATAATGCATCAAATTAAACTCAATCAACTTGTCTTTGGAAGGATGAAACTGCAAATGCAGGATCCAAAGTGGTGGCGTCATTGTTCCTCTCTCCTGGAGGCCATAAATTCACCAGCTTGATGATTCAGTTGGCCAATCATGTCATGCTACAGGAAATGAAGAAGTTCAAAACTGGTGAGTTTATCATTCCTCTATGAAACTAGATTAATGATCAACATCCATGCACTCTTCGTTATAGAGTGGCACAGCAGTGATCTGCCTTTGTTTAACTTGTAAATCAAAGTGATGTGGAAATAAATGTGTGTTTTATCTCTGTCAGACATCAGCTGGGTGCCTGAGGCTGCAGCAGTGCCTGCATCTTCACTGGACATGGCTGTGAAAAGACTCCAACTGGTCAAATCCAGGTTTTTGAAAACGGCAGTGCAACAGGATCATGTTCTGCGGGATTATCAAAATCGGGCCCAGTGAGTCCGTGGTGGTCTTAAAGCTTACACTATTATTATATGCTATACTACTATCAGTGTGGCAAGACTTATCATCTGTTCCTATGACTTGTTTCCTGCATCACGTGTTAGTGGGGACTAATTAGACACATTGGTGGCTCCTGGTTGCAATCAGAGCAATTGAAGTCATGTGTGCTGACAACAGAGGTCATAAACCTGTTGCTTTCCATTTCCATGGTGTTTTCCTTATAAGTCAAGTATTGTTTCCTTTCTTCAAGGGTCTTGGTGAAGTCTATGAGAGACCTGCAAGCTGAACACGCCAAATATGATGAGCTGCTCAAGTATGTGCCTTTTTTCTCTGTAATTATTTGTCTGTTTTTCATCCAGCTGATAACAGTCAATTTATTTTTCAGACATCACAGTCATGATTCCACACAGCAGGGGGCTTCAGCTGAGAAGACTGAAAAGGTAGTTTTTCTTCCTAATCCAAATTCTTTTTGGTCCATTTTTACCTCCTGATTTTGAACGTGTGGACAGGTTTTGGTGGAAGTTGTCCATTACTGAATTGCTGAATTACTTACAAACATACTTGTGTTTGCTTGAAGGTTCGCTCATTGTGGTCAGTTGTGGATGAAATGCTATCGTCCACCAAAGAGGAGCGGGATGCGTTGGAAAGCGTGCTGAAGGGAGCAGTAGACCAGTTCACTCTGGATGGCACGGACCGTGTCCTGAAAGTTCCCCGCAGCCTGCTGGAGAGAATTGAGCAGCTCCCCCATCAGGTGAGAAATCTGTCATCTTCAGCCTGCTCATGACTTCCATCGACTGGTCTCACCATGGCTGATGTGTCTGTCCGTTTTCCAGATGAGTTCCGGGAATATGTACAAGGCCGGTCAGCTGAACCTGCTTTGCGTGTTGGAGCTGATGAACCACACACTGCAGCTTCTGAAGGAAGAGCGATGTCATGTCTCAGATGGCCCAAAGCCCCAGTTTAACCCTCTGCACCTGCAGGAGAAATGTCAGCAGATGGCTCGTGGTCTGCAGGACCTTCACCTCCTCAGGTACTGACCCAGAGCGAGAAAAGGTTGCTCTTTGATTCACATGCAACACAATGAAAGTGCATCTGTATTATATTGATGGTGAATGTAAAACGTGAATATTTTGAATGAATATAAATTGAATATAAATTCATTAACTGTAATTTCCTGCCATGATAATACAAAAGTTGTATCACCCTCAGACAGAGGCTTTCCAGGGAAGAAATCCCAGAGGTCAGGAGTCGGATTGAGGAGTTGAATGCGGCGTGGGACAGGAAGTGGATGGATACGCTGAAAGACACACCCCTTGTCTCCTTCCTCAACGAAGATCCAGTGAGTGCGTGTAGTTAGAAACCACCATATCAAAGAAGTGTAGTGTGTGTGGAGTTCTCACACGTTCACACATTTTTTTTGTATTCTTTCCAGCATGAGAATAAACTGTACAACAAATGAGCAAAGTTTGAGCCCGTAGTTGACCTCAGTCTTCTCCTCAGGCTCTCGGCTTCCTCTCACCAATGGTTCAGCTGTCTTTTGAGCCATCAGCAGATGCCAGTTACGGCGCGACTGTCTTCTCTCAGTTCCCTGCTAAGCTTCCTGGTGAGCATTTGAAAATGAAATAAGTGGTTCTCGGGTGGATCTTTTTTGTCACCGCTCTTCTTTTGTTGTACAACATTTCAGAGAAGCGTGCGAAGATGAAGTCACAGGAAGGTATCGACCAGAGAGAGTCTAATGTCAAAAGGTAAAAATGTGCCTGCACTTGTTGCTTTGTGATGGGAGGCAGATACCTGGACAGTCCTTAGCAGTGGTCTGTCCATCACTAGTCCTCCCCACAGCATCCATGCTCTCTGATGACTGTGGCGAATTGAGTGAAATCGCTACAGACAGATACGGAGCAGACACTCCTCATATCTGCCTGACTTGTCTAAGGTGACGTCAGTCAAACAAATCCATCTTCGTTTTGAACAGTATTTCCTCTGCAAGACCTAAAGAAGTGGAGGGCGCTGTTGTTGCACCAGAACCGCAAATGAATACCTCTCTTGACTGGTTGTTTGACACCCCACCGTCCCCTCCCCAGAAGCCTCCCTCATTACCACCACAACCTCCACCACAGGTTAGTGCTGACTTCCTCGCAGGTGTTACAATCTCCACATCTTTCCACAAACCTGAATAATCTGCTTGTTTTAGGCTTATGTGAAGGCAACGGTTCATCCTAAACTGGTTCCTACAAGGGCCAAGAGTCAGATGTTGCAGATGGAGTGTGATAATCTCGCTGATCAGGTACCATAATAGAACTCTTACTACTGTGAAATGCAGTAATAAGGTCGTAGTTTTAACACCATGTTTCAGTTTGCAGATGCTGTGACTACAGTCAGTCCCACACTAGACGGGGCCAAAGGTTTGGACCTGGAGGGGATTCTCAGCACGCTTCAGGGAGATCCCTTCTCCACCAGGAAGCAGCTCCCTCGCACGCCTGAGAGCTTGAGTACGTCGTGAGCTGCTCTTTTAGTTTTTACATCAAAGTGTCAGTTATCCTGAGGTTTGTTCTCGTCCCGATTTTTTTCAAGTTCTAGATGTCAAGAGCTCCTGGCGAAAGGCGGTCGAAGAGGACGAGGCTGAGAAAAAGCGGCAGACAAAGCTTTGTGAGAGCCTCACGGACCCGAGCCCCTCTCCTCCCTCTCTCGGCGTCTCCTGTAATCTCAGCCCGACGGACACAAGCCACAGCAGCCCCCTGGCCGGCCAGCAGGGGGCCTCACACAAATCCTCCCAGTTGTGGGCCACCTCCAACACAGAGGTGCTCGACAGTCCTAGCGCCACGGTCAGCAGCGGGGTCCACTTCAGCCTCGACCATGAAACTCTCCCCGAAATGCCGAGCTGCGACAGCCTGCTGAGCCTTGATGACGAGGCTTTTGATGTGCAGTGTGGGGACGACGAGGAGGAGGAGCTCCTCATCCCCTCCTTGAAAATGGAGGGGACCAACTCAACACTGGCAATGCGGCGTCAGTTCCAACAGTCTTGCAATAACGGCTCCTTCACAGAAAAGTTAAGGGTGCCTGAGTGCCTTCTGGCAAATGACACAGCTTTAGGTTTGGACAGCGGCTGGCTTGCGCCTCCTGCAAAGCCTGTGGACTCTGATCAGGTTTTCTCACTGGATCTGGACTCATTAGACACTCCCTCGCCTCCGAAGATGCAAGAATACAACCTTCCCAAACTGATCACGTTCTCCCCGATAGATGATGACATGAAGTGTTAGGAATGTGTATAGACTGTTGTGACTTTTTTAATTTAAAAAGAGCTTAACCCTCTAAATAAATAAAGGTTTGTTATTGTCCACGTGATACGTACTGTTGCTAGGAGCAGCACTGATGCTTCCAGGATCTCGTCGTCCATGACAATATTGACGTAACCAAGTCACACCTACACAACACCCTCAGAGTACCCCTCCAAGACCAAAAGCCAGGACAAGACTCGAGCTGTTGAGGCTGTCGATCTGAGGGAACCACTCGTGAAAGAAGTCCAGGAGGTGGTGTGGAACGCAAGGTCCAGGTCAGCACCAGGACCAAGTGGAGCACCCTATCTCAGAAGCTGAAAGATTAGAAAAGGTCTGTAACAACAGCGTCCATCAAGAACACCCTAGAGAAGCTAGAGGGATGGCTGAAGGATGTTGGCAAAATGGGCCTTCCAGGAAAATTCAAGGCGTGGATCGATCAGCACCGATTTCTGCTGAATTATACTGAGATCACTAACATCTCAGAACTGGAAAGGATGGATAGTCGCTACTTGAGAAGATGGTTAGGCCCGCCAAGGAGCTTGAGCAACATCTCCCGCTATGGAAACAGCTGCAAACACTCCCCTTGAAATCTACTGAGGAGTTTTAAGGTCTTGCGTGCACTGGAGGTGTTGCAATTCCACAAGTCAGAGCACCCTAAAGTCTCTGGGGCAGTGGTAGTCACAACTACACCAGAGGCTTTGCTGGACAGAGCCAACCATAACGTCACAGAGGCGGCAGAGAAAGCCTCTAGATGAAGAGAGCAGATCGGTGGTCAAGTGCTGAGGCCATGATCAACCCGAGCGAGGGTGTCTGATGCTTGAGACACCCAAGGACCTCAGGTTCTGTGCCCTAGCTATGCAGAAGAAGTTTCCTTACAAAAAGTAATGAGAATGTGTCTTTAATGTACATTGCATTGACATACTAACAGCAGAATGTCTTAACAGTACATCTGTAAAATGTCTGAGCACAGGTGTAACAAACCATCTTTTTGAGAAGTAGCTGAATGATTTGCCCAGTTTCATGTGCAAAATAAAAATGTCACACTTACCTTTTTGTATGAGATCTATAGAGGATTTGCCTCACATCTGTTAGTTCTCTGACTCATAACTACCTAAATATATATATAAATATTGACAATATGACAAATATTTTCAAATTGCAAGTGTAAATCTTAACATGGACTCTTATAGCAATATAGATATATATGTAAGAATTAAAACGACACAGGTCTTCTTAACAGTGGTTAAGAACCACTTAACGTAATAGTAACCACCGCATCCTGCCACTAGAGGGCGCTCAAGCTCTTCAGCTGGCTCGGCCCGCCACTGTTTCGTCCACTTCCGGCAGGGGCTTTTAATTTAAAAAAAAAAAGAAACGGAAACGCTGCCGTTATACCCAGTCTCTAGCTTGTCCGCGCTCAGCTGTGTCAGTTCGAAGCCGAAAGGAGCCTCTGCAGCTCTGGGCGGTTCCAGCCTGAGAGAGACATTTAGGAAGAAAGCTCCCCAACAAACCTATCAGCGCAGACAGAAACATGGCGACCGCCTCCACCGACAGCCTCAGATGAAAGTGTGGCGAAGAAGTAACCAACAAAGTTCGAAAGGTTGCGCTCTTCTCTGCGCGCCGTGTTCGTTGAAGTTTGCGCCTTTCGCTTCGCCCTCAGATAACCGCGGAATATTTTAAGCGGCGGAACAAACAGCAAGTTGCTTACATGTCAACATTGCTTCTGGCTGCAGCGTAAACAGCTGGTAAGTGCTTCTGTTTTTGAGAATTCGAGAAGCTCAGGCGAAGCTGGGGTTTGTCTTAAAGTGTTAATAATCGCAGACTGGCCATTTTAAAGTCACTCTATGTCGCTGGAAACAACGTTTCCTCCGCGGCTCCTTCTTCCAGCCGCGACAGGAGCCAGAGCCACGTATGATCGCAGGAGGTCATGTCTTTTCTTATTTCCGCCTTTGTGTGTGCTTCCTGCATCAAAGTTGATCCAGTTGTGCGGTCGAATGCAACAGTTAGGACCTCCAGCTCCAGGGCCTCCTGGACCCCGGAGAACCGGACTGTGGCCGCCGGGAGTTGGCGGACCTGCAGGTGTCTGCTGGCAGCTGAATGTGTGTGTGTGTGTGTGTGTGTGTGTGTGTGTGTGTGTCAGTCAGTCACACATATCATCACCTCACTATTTAATTGCCTGCCAGTCTGCAGCAGTCTGGTGACAGTGTTTTTTCATGTGATGCTGCTGTTATGACAGTAAATGGCACAAGTAAGCTCAGTGAAAACCCTGAGTTCCAGGAGGAAAATGCTGATTTTACAATTATATTTTCACCTAACTGTCATAAATCAAACCAACTGTCTCTAAAGTTTGAATGATTGAACTCAGTTCATTACTCACCCTGAAATTAGGAACATTGTGCAGTTTTCCCTCACTACAACACAAAGTTTCTTTGCTCAACCTGCTGCTGAACAGGCTCCTGGTCTGCACTCTTTTTCATTGAGACGGCAGCACAAAGTTTGGAGGGTAACTAGTGGAAAAAACAGGTTGCATCAGCAGGAAAGTCACACTGACACGTGGAAACATCGGAGAATTCTCTCCCGTGACCTTGGCCTGGCCTGACAGCCATCTGAAGTGGCCACTGGCTCCTCCTACAGGCCGCAGGTAGACGGGTCGTGGTGCGTTTGTGTGCATTGCACTGAAGCCCGGCTGTCCTAAAGCTCTGTCAGGTGACGCAACAGAAGGAAGTAGGTCGGCCGAGGGAGCAGCAGAAACGACACGCAGATGCAAGACTCCTCCGCTGGCAGAAGTCAGGCAGGGTTTTTTGACAAGTGAAGCCAGTCATTTCAGACAGCAGCATGTGTATCGCCGGCTCTGCTCGCATACATGTCACCTCGTCTGTCTGATCAGTCCACATTAGATTGTGTAAGAGGTTTGATCGGGGGCTTTAATCTCACTCACTCAGAAACTTCCCCATTTCTTTGACTCTCGTACTACCAGCGGCGATTCGTGAGTCACTGTCGCATGGCGAATCGGCCTCTTTTCATAACAGCTTGTTACCGTGGTGACCACAGCCGTGTGATCAATTGGGAGCCTCTTATCCTAGCTCATACGACTACTTAACTCATCCTACATAAATACGTTTACTTTTACTACTTTTCCTTCTTGTTCATAGATATTAAACCTGTTTTCTCTTCCACCATTGGATATAATAAGAATGTTTGCTGCTGAGTCAGGGTGCAGGAGGACAATGACAGCGCATCTAACAATGTCAGCTGGCATTTCTTCACATTTTAACTCCACAAATTAATTTCTAACCAGGTACCAGGATCTTTTAAGTCCGCCAGCGCTGGTGGGATGTGTCATTAGTGTTTTAGTCTGAGCCCAGTTCGAAAGTAAGGGCAACGAGTTTGCCCTCTCCGCTTCCCCGTGGAAAGAATGCTCTCTGTCTGCTGGGTTTTCACGCTCCAGGAGGAAAGCAGTCTTGTGACACTTCCAACTGCACCTAATTCTTACGACTGCGAACCTTCACTGAACCTCATGTTCACGCTGTTCAAATGATCCAGCCCGGTGTCAGAATTTTGTCCCGTTGCAAACTTTCCACCTGGTTACGTTTTGTCTGTGCGGGCAGCAGATGTTTTTGACACAGTTCCGCAAGCTAATGCCATGTCATGCCTGCGTCTTCAGTCACACGTGCAGTTTTTTGAGTGAAACTACGCACAGACGAGTCTGACAGCCAGAAAGGAACATTACAATTTAACGCTTCAGCTGTGTAGATGTTAGGATTTCATCAGTGTGTAGTATTTAGGATGGAAAATAGGCAGAAATTGTGTGAAATATCCAGATCAATACGTTTTACACTTCCTAAATATGTCTGTGTGCTGGCTAATTATAAAAAAGTCGGTCGAATGATTTAATTTCAACCATCAGAGTATTTATATGAGATTTATTTAACAGAATTATTTTGTTTACGATTGAATAAAATCAATGAAAACACAGTGGAAAAAATATGACGTGTTTCCCGTATAAAAACAGAGCAGCTGCCAAAGTTAAACAAACAGGAATGAGGAGCCGAGTTCACTTTGGGCCAAGCAGGGCAGAGTGAGGCAGATCTGATGTGGTGGATGCGATAGTACCAGACAGGCTTATCAGCAACCGTCACACGCTCAGCTGTAAATATTGAACACGTAAATAGATTTCCTGCCTGTGTCAAGTGCATTTTTATCTTCCAAGCAAAGTCGCCGGTGTCGTAAATTGAAGGTGCAAGTGGCGGGCGAGAACCGAGGCTCAAAATTTGGCCGCTGGTCTGATCACTCGTTGACAGGTCGACGGTATTTTCAGACCACAGTTTACAGCGAGCCATGCTAACACATCCTCCCTGTAATTGCACCATATGATTTCAATCACACTGCAACCAAACTGGCATCAGCTTCCATCTCTCTCCGCGAACCCACTTTTGCTCCACAGTGTCAGTTTTCTCAGGTCGAACAGCGTGTAACAGGTTTTTTTTTTTTTGGCACCTCATTGGCACCTCGTTCCTCGTCTGTCCTCCTTCTGCAGCAGCACGCTGCGGTGACAGGTGACAGCGAGGGCCACTTCGCTTTTAGATCCCCCAAACCGCAGAGAATCTGAGTGGCACTCGAGCTACACACCGGCCCCACAGAAGCCGACACACGAGCAGCGAGTGGAGAAACTGACAGCGGAAAAAGTTGGAGCAGTTGAAAATGAAAAAACTCGCAACTGCAGTTGCTTACGATTAAATCAGAACATTACTATTACCTGGAGACAAATATATTTTGTCATTGAAGGGTCTGGACGGATGATTTTAGTTTTCAGCAGCTGCGTTGTCTTTTGTCTGCAGCAGAAGGTCACCCATGTTTGTTTGGGGCGGAGCTTCTTAGCGTCTTAGCGTGTGAATACGTTCAGGCGTGTGTAGGGTTCAGTACAAGTCCAAGTAGATCAGCACGGGGAGGCTCATGCTGGAGTAACTGACAGCCGCGGCATTGTCTGATATCCAGCATTACACATGCGCACACACGCAGACGGGCTCTTTTACCTCCAGGGAACGAGCCTCCAGGCTCTTTTGTGTGAGGAAGATGAGATCATAGCGGGACAGCCCGTTGGGGGATGGAGTGGCGGCTTCAGTACAGACGGCCCTGTTTACTACTTTTAGAACATCTCCTTCTACCTTTGGGCTGATTTTGGCACTTGGTGACCACAAGTGCAAACGGTGGAGAAACCATGTGTTTGGAATGCGAGCGTTCAAAGATCAGGAACTTCCCGGTTTTATTTCTGGCAGCTGGGGAGTCTCTCTGCCCTCAGGGGTGGTTGAGCTGCATGACCAACTTTTGGCCCATTTGCAAGCAAGTTAAGACCAGTGCCACCACCGAGAAACTAGACTTTCCAGTGTGAGGAAAGTCTGAGCCTCAGTGTACAGGAACAGTCCAGCCGGCAGGATCAGTCAGTTATTTTCCTCTGAACTACAGCAGTTTTTTTTTTTTTCTTCTTAAACATCAAAGTTGAAACGTAAAAGTAATGTATTCCTGTGCAGTGCTACTTCCTGGTTCTAGAAACAGAATAGGTTATTGTTCTTTCAGTGTGGTATCTGCAGCATATGTTGGGCTGGTTTTCTCCACCCTTGGTGGACATTTGACCTACTTTTAAACATAAAACACATCTGCCGTTCACCGTCCATCGTTGTTGTTTTTATGTCATCTCGCCCTCCAAACTTGCATCATCACCTGTCAGTGAGAAAGGCGAGATGATGTTTGATTTCTTTGTGTGTTCAAACAGCCCTCACAGCCAACATCCGCATGAATTAACTTGAAGAACTGGATGAAGTTAGTCATAATATTATCATATCACACCAAACAGCCCTGTTTATTTCTAACGTCACTGTTTATATGGACTGAAAGGATCATTCTGTTGTATTCAATAGGACATATGTTCATTAATGGTGTTAACGTGAGTGTTATATGACAATAAATGATCACACTTCAGTAATAATAATAACAGTATAGAATGACTGAAGAGTTCTCTGACTTACAGTATTTTGGATTGGCTTGAAAGTGAAAGTATCGCAGACACTATCCGTGTGTGATGTGTTTTGAGGTATAAAGGAGCCAGAAAGCGTTTGAACTGCTCTCAGAAACGAGTCTGCTGAGGCTTGATAGTATTTTCTGTCACGGTTCACCGTGTCCTGACTTCCTGCAGCCCGGACAAAGAGCGTGACACTCGATCATCAGGGCTCAGGAGTAACAGCGGAACAGGTTTTGACATGGGATGGGAGGGGCGGCAGGCCGGCGAGCAACCTTTTAAAAGCAGGGGCTCGAATTGCAACACACGGCTTAATACAGTGGAAATTTAATGGACTTTCCTGCCTTGAGGTTCAAAGTCTCACTGAGTGTTATTTCTCTGGAAAACATGAAGAATATCCAGAGTTTCCTCTATAAACAATAGAGTTCATGCTTTTAGTCTGATCCTCCCCCAACAACATCGCCATTTATGGCCGCTGCCTGGTTTTATTTGCTCACCAGACACCAAAGTGGACAATAAAACATGTTTTTTCAGCCATTTTATTCACTGGCGGTTTATTTCATCGTCCTCTCAGTCTGACTGCAAACCACAGGTCAGCCGTACAAAATGTACGCTTGAAAGACTCAGATCATTTTTCCTCCGTGTAACTCTACTCAGAGCTCAGGGTAGCGCAGCCTGGCATTGTTGGGGCTCGGTTGCCATGGCTGCGTCAATGCCTGTCTATCACACTGTCACAAAGAGAGATTTGTATGGTTGCGGAGGGGTGTTCGGTGTGCGGAGACGACGGCCACAAACGCCTCACGCGGCTCGTGGCTGTTTGTCCTCGGAAACATTTGACGTATCAGTCACCGTGTTGTGTTCAGGTCATCGGTGTCCGTTGTTGGACGTCCAGCCCAGATGTCCACGGCGTCACGTGTCGTCATCGTTATCACTCACAGAATCAAATCCTGCTGAATCAGGCTTGATTTGCCTGTGAACACATGAAACCGTTGTTGTGTTTGTGCGACTAGTAGCTCCAAAGTGCCCCTTTGACCTGAACTAGGTCGACGAGTCACTTCTCAGGAATATTTTAATTGCACATTCAGAAAGCATTGATTCCATTTCACGCTCAGATTCCTGTTCATTTACTGCGACTGCTTGACAGAATTCTATAAGCATTTAAATGGCAAAGTTTCATTTCTGATTGTTTGGGAATTCAAATGTTTCTTTCAGTTTTACTTTGCGGCCACAACTTAGCCCACATTTACCTAAAAACAGGATCTATGCTGTACTGGAGCTGTGGATTCCTGCTGTGGTGACCAGAGGAAACATAAACTGTTAGTTTCCAGCACAGTTTATGTTTATACAATCTTCTATGATAAGAAGCCTTGTAGTAATTGATGACAGCGTCATGGTTTTAGGTGGTTAATTGGTCTTGAGCTGAAGTTGAGCTTCTTACTCCATTTTTAGTTTCACTTAATGTCCATGTGAGTAGATGCCTGTGCTGTCAACAAACTGGATGATTGGAACCCTAATGTTCCTGTTTTATACATTTAGAGGCTGATCTTTGTGTTGCACTTTGTGTCAGTCTCTGTGACAGCAGATGGGTTCAGACAAGAAGATATTTCTAAGTAAGCAACCAAGCAGAGTAATCTTTTTTGTCAACATAACTTTATGGAAAATCACAGACATACAGAAATGTTTGCTGGCCCAGATCCACTCAAAGGAGAATGAGGCAGCATGAAGTGGGGACTTTTATTGTGAAGTGTCACAGGAAATGGTCACTTAAAAAATGAAGTCATGCGTCATAAATGTTGTATTCTCTATATTTTCATGTTTTTTTGATGTTGTATATATTTTTGTTTTGCTTGTTCGGTTCCAGAAATGCACCTTTTAAATAAAATGTGTTATTATTATTGAAAGTAGCTGTAAAATTTAAAAAAAATTAAAAAGAGACTCTCTCACATTCAGTGAACGTAGAGTTGTCTGTTATATGTTAAATGACCACCTACAGAGGTGTAACTTTGTTAAAGTAGTACTGTTGGTATTGGGTGACATGAATTCACCCACACATGCAAAGAATCTGTCCAGTCTGTGATTCATCCACCAGCTAATGTCAGAACTCATTTAACAGCGGTGCGGTTAAAGCAAATACAGTCTGAAAATAGCATTTTACTCTGAATGATGTTATGACTAGTAACCATGGAGACATCAAACCCATCACCTGAAGGTTGCTGCTGTGCATCATCAGGAATAAGAACCTGATGTGTCATTTATATTTCGTGACCATTTTAAACATGACTTCAACGATGAGGGCTGCTCGAAAAGACTCGTCAGACATTGTTGCTGAAAATGAAAATCAAGGAGCAGACTCGGCTTAGGTATTTTTCCTCCTTTTTCTTTTTTGGAGGGTGGTAAAATATTTTCCTCTCAGGCCAGTCAGAGTGACAGCCTCCAGTCGAAATGCAAACCTCCAGATTTCAATTCAGTATGATTCCATTTTCAACACCGGTTGCTGTAGAAAGCCGGACAGTCATTCATTGTTGCATAAGAGCAGTTATTTCTACTTTTAGTGGTGTGAGATGTCGCTGAGAAGATTTGCCTCTTTCTTACATAAGAAATATTGGCTCTGTTCGTCGTTGACCAGCAAAGTTCAACAGTTCAATGCAGAAATGAATTAACAATAGTCCATATTAATGTCCATCGTGTCGTCTGGGGCAGTTTGTCCTCTGCTGAGTCGCCACTGGAAAATGTAACTTCCTGTGTGGATCCTCGCAGCTCTTTGAGGAGGCTGCTGCTTTTTTTATGTTTGTGTTTGTTTTTTTTTAATATGGCTCTTCAGATATTTGGTTTCTTTTGGCACAGAAACCCGATTACTCTGCAGCAGAGGTGAAACAAGAATGTTTCTTCTGTTTTTCCACACCTAACCTCACCACACCTCTTTCAACCCTCACTTCTTTCCAAAAGCTGCAGTGACTAAACCCCTTTTTCCTCTACATGCTTATTTATCATTAGCTAGTTATGTTTTCACATGATACACACACAGCATATTATTAAAAACAAGTGCAGCTGCATTTACTTTTTTTTTTTATCTAATCGTAGCAAAAGCTCAAGATTAGTAATAACAGAAATTTAAAACTTGAGAAATATTCCACAGAAACTGTTATAAATGGTGCATTTGGCTGTAATGATGAAACTGAATCTTATTGTGTATTTTACAGACTTTGGTGTGTGAATTTATGCTCTCGGTGGCATTTCTTTGCATTCCTCTGTGCCCGTAGTCTCTTCCCTGGTTGTCTGTCGCCACCAGAGCTTTAACTCTCAATATGTCTGTAGCCATGCAGCGTTGTAGCCATGCAGCGTTGTACAAAGAAACGAAAGTTTGGGAATGTCAACAGTCCCCTCATTATTTCCCCTGTTTTGCTGGTTTGTTTGCTTTATTGTGGTGCAGCAGTCTGAACAGTCCTTTTACGGCTCAGCCGTTGTGTTATTTAGCATTCCGTGTATGTTCACATGTGTCGTCCGTTCCCTTTATCCCAACGAGGATATAAGGTCTCTTTCGTGTTCTGGAGCTGATAGAAAGCACAAACAGAAACGTGTGGCTCCTCAAACGTTTGCGTGTTTCTGTCTTTCTTAACGTGTCTTGTCTCTTTCCAGGTCCGTCCAGCCATGATCGAAGACAAGGGTCACCGAGTGACCGACTACTTTGTGGTGGCCGGGCTGACCGACAAGTCCAGGCCGTTGGAGCAGGACCTGTCGGAGACCAAGTCGAGCGGGCCCAACGCGCCCATCACCGACTTGGCCGTCATCAACAGGTCTGCAGGTGAGACGGTGCCAGAGGGCTTCACCTGCATCGACAGCACCTACAGCGGCCAGCCAGCCAACCTGAATCATGGCAGTCTCAAGAGCCCCGAACTGTTCCTGTGCTACAAGAGAGGGCGAGGGAAGGCGCCGCTCATCGACATCGGGTGAGAAGGAGTTCACTGTGTCACCATAAAAAAATGAATGATGAACTAGATGTTTAAACATTCAACATTTTTTGAACTGGTGATGAGAGGAAAAATGTGCGTTCGCCATCTGATTTGCTATTTCGCTCTCCCTGCACATACACCCCTGGGCTTCCATCCCCTGCTGCAAATGCAATAAAGCTTCCGTTTATTGTGGTAGAACAGCTCATGTAAACTAGTCTCTCACGTGCACTTGTGTTTTAGCGGCGGTATTTCCGTTGTGCTCGTACTGGCCCGTCCAGTTTACCCTCTGCTCACATGATGACAGAGTCTCGTCATGAAAGGTGCATTCGAAGCATCGGACTGTTCCAGTTTGAGTGGGACGGCATGCGGCCCGAGCATAAACAGAAGATCGTATGTCTCCCTGTCGAGACGTTGTGCAATCCCTCGTTGCTGGCAGACGTGTTTGGGAAAGGAGAAGCTCTCTTCCGTTCATGGATTCACAGTCAAGCTTTTTACGTAGTTTGAGGTTGAAAGCAGACTACTCTGACTGGTCCACCTGTCCGCTGTCAGGTTTTTCTGCAGACGTACTAAATGTTGACGTGCCCGCGTGAGGCCGGCGCTCCAGCCCCGGCTGCTCACTGTCACTGTGCCCATTAGCACTGTTTTTGTTGTCTAAATGACAACTGGCTGCCAGCTGTCCTCCTGGCCTCTTTAGGTTCGTCTGGCCCTCTTTTCACAATAACTGGAATGTTTCCGGACTATTATATATCTGCCTCGGATGCCCTGTTGTCTGACTCTGATGTGTTTCCGGTCTCTAATTTACTTTAAAGGGGGCAGTTGGCCTCCCACATCGCATGGAGCCTTCTGCCATACAAGTCCTACAGTCATGCATGAAATCCTGATTGCTCCAGTGGCTGTTCTGTGATGTTCCACAGCCTGTATGATGATTTTTAATATAACTGTCTGTTTATTTCGTACTAGGATATCATGAATACCCGGAATGTCTTGGATTTGAAACGATTCTGCTGGGAAATATGTCTGAATCACATCAGCCATTGTCGACGATGACACAGAGACAGATGAGAAACCTCAAAGGGAAAGAGTCAGTCATGATGGATGACCACACACACACGAACCCTTCTTCTAAATCAGGAGGACCAGGCGTTCCCCACTAACTTATTGTTTCTCAGAAATGGCATAAAAAGTTGCCGCGTGTTAAATTTGTGGACCAGTTCTGTTGATTTAAATTGCTAATATTTCTGTGTTATGTAATCAAGTGTGACCACTTAAAGCCGCTGTGAAACACCGTTTTATCTCCACAGTGGATGTTGTTCACGGGACCAGGTGTTATTAGCCGACTCTTTAGTGACTTTTTTTCTACTCTGGACAGATTTTAACTTTTACAAAGATTTGTTGCAAAGACTTGTTTGTCTTTGTTGCAGTCGTCAGTTTGAAGAATGGAAACTTCTGCTCTCATTGAAACAAATGGAGACTTATGTCACTACGGCTAAAGTTATGACTTATAAAAGCTGCGTTTGGCCTGAGCACTGATACTAATAGTGAACTCGTGCGGGTCAGAGTGTCAGAGAGCTTTGTTGTCTTTGTGGGAATGAGTCATTCCACGTCTGGCTCTTTGCAGCGCTCTGCTATCTGCCTTTTTAATTAACACAGCGTTTAAACGCCCATGCACCGACTGAAAATGAGCTTTCCTGTTTAACACCTTACGTCCAGACGAAACAGGACTAATCCTCGCTCCCATGATCAAAAACTAACATGATGACTCTGTTTACCAGCGTGCTGTACGAGGGCAAAGAGCGTCTGATCCAGGGCTGCGAGGTCATCCAGGCCACGCCGTACGGCCGCTGCGCCAACGTCAACAACAGCTCCGCCACCTCACAGCGCATCTTCATCACCTTCCGCCGCGCGGCCCCCGTCCAGCCTCAGAATTCCCTCGCAGTGACGGACATCTGTGTCATTGTCACCAGCAAGGGCGAGACACCACCGCACACATTTTGCAAGGTGGACAAGAACCTCAACTGTGGCATGGTAGGTCCCTCCCAGCTGCCGACCCCGGAGAAGACCGTAGCCGCCGTGCTGACCTGTGTTGTCTGTTTCAGTGGGGCTCCAGCGTGTTTCTGTGTTACAAGAAATCGGTGTCTGCGTCCAACTCCATCAGCTACAAAGCTGGTGAGGAACACTTTTATTCCCTTTCCTGTATAGATCACAGCTTTTCTTTCCTCATGCATTACCAAAGTGTCATCTCACAATGAGCCTGTGTGGTGACTTATGAGCGACATATTAATGAACATTCAGAGCAGGCCACTAATTATTGCCAACAAATTTCAAATGTCACTTGATGAAGTGGATAGTAGCTTAACAGTCTGAAAAGATGGGCCAGGGAGCGTGTGTGTTTCTGTGTCCTTGTTGTGTGAAAGCCTCAAAGCCCAGCGTCACATTCATTGTCCACATTACCTCTGATCCTGCAGCAGATAGTCTTTGCATATTCCAGCCGGCGGCTCTCGACTGTTGTGTGACATTTTGTCTGACTGAAAGCTTCCTTCACAGCACGGCCTTTGCAACAAGTCATTGTGTAACACATGTAATCAGCGTCACTTGCGCGAACACACCCGTGCTGACACACACGCTGGCTTTATCTCCGTGTCGGGGCCTTTTTCCTGCGAGGTGACTGTGTGTTAAATTGTGACAGCGCCTCTTCCTGCCACGCCCTTTATTTGTCTTGTCTGCGGGCTTGTTTACATGCTTGTGTTCAAATGTTCAAGCACGCAGCATCTCACAAACAAGCAAATATCCGACGTACTCTTCTTCTTTAGTTTATTCCACTTGTATAACAGGTTAAATGTGTTGTTTTGCAGAACATTTAAATTCACCATCTGTGTTGTCCAGGTCTCATTTTCCGTTACCCAGAAGAAGACTACGAGTCCTTCCCTCTGTCAGAGTCTGTGCCTCTGTTTTGTCTACCCATGGGCGCCAAGATCGAATGCTGGGCGCCCAACACACGTGACCCTCTGCCTGTCTTCTCCACGTTCGTTCTAACCATCTCGTCCGGTGAAAAGGTGAGAGGCAGCAGCCAGAACAGACATTCCCATCTGGTCATGACCCCGTGGTGTCTCCTGATGAACGGTGCTGAAGTCTCTTATCGGCCCGGTCTCGTTCGTCTCTGACCACAGGTGTACGGATCAGCCATCCAGTTCTACGAGCCGTATCCAGTGGATTTGTTGAGCGAGAAGCAGAAGATCCATCTCGGTCTGCTCACCACCGTGGAGAAGAAGATGATCCCAAACCGACCCGTGAACACCAACAAATGCATCTGCCTGCTCTCCCACTGGCCCTTCTTTGAGTCCTTCCGCAAGTTCCTCATGTTCCTGTACAAGCTGTCCGTCTCAGGCCCGCACCCGCTGCCTATCGAGAAGTAAAACATCAACCAACTTCACATCTTCAACCGTGACATACTCTGAGCTTCATTCATTTGTTTGTTTTCCCTTCACAGGTATATCTCACACTTCATGCACAATGTGTCATTCCCTTCCCCTCAGAGGCCCAGGATCCTGGTCCAGGTGATGGATTTGACATCCTTTCACTAGTTCTAGCCTCCCTTCAAAAATCTGGTTTCTCTGTTATTGACACAGTTGTGTTTCCATTGAAGCTTTCTGCCCATGACGCCTTGATCCTCTCCCAGCCAGTGTGCACACCACTACCCCTCAGGTACGGCCATTCCTCTTCTAGAAAGTCATCCAATACTTCATCCAAACATTGTCTAAAAGTGTAACTGTCCCCGGTCAGGAGTATTCTTCTGTCCTTGGACTTTCCAGACAGAAATATCACTGTTGTGATCCATTTTACTTGCTTGGCTCAGTTACAAAAATCCCATTCATTCATGTTCAGTCCTTTCCAGGTCAAGTCCTCTCACTGAGAACAGCCTCGGGCATCATGATTTTTCAGACTTTGTCCTCGGCCACGTTGCATAATCTTTCTGTGTTGGCAATTTATTTGAGCAAGCAGCGACTATCTGGGCTCTTGTGTTACCTCGTCAGGGTTTGTGCACTCACTGTGCTCTGTTGCTGCAGCTGCACTTTAGTAACTGAAATACATTAGGGTTGGGTGGAATCACAGGGGTGATTTGTAGTGTAAATCACAAAGGCAGCCATAATAGTCACAAAAACAGCTGAGTGACGCTTGAGAAAACAAAACCAGTGTCCTTAAAGACTCAGCAGCACACACGTGTGCACACAGCGGCACTGAACATGTCACACATGAACTGGATGGTTGGATTGCAGTTTGTTGGAGCGTTGTTTTCTGTTCTTCCTCCTGGTCAGTGGGGCAGACTACGGCACACTGCTGATGAACCTGGGCTCGGAGAACTGTGCCACACTGCTGCACTTTGTCCTGCTAGAGAACAAGATCCTGCTGCACTCGCTGCGACCTGCCGTGCTCACTGGAGTGGCCGAGGCCGTGGTGGCTGTGAGTCGTTCATTTCTGCATCTGTAACTGCTTCAATACTTCAATACTGTACTGCTTCAATTACTGTGGCTGCAAGAGTCAACATACATGAAAACGCGTCTGGTAACAATCTTTTTAAAACACAAACTAGAACTTCAGAAGAGTCACTGTCTGACTTGCAGTATCTAAGAGGCTGAAACTATGAGCTGATGTCTATTTATTTCTCTAAAACCACCTCATTGATTTGCTCAAAAAGCCTTGAAAGCAATCCAGAGAACACACGAACGCACTGCCGCTGGAGTCTAATCACCACCACTATTGATTTTACTTGGCTTTATCTTTCATGGCAGTAACCAGCATCCCTTTCAGATGTTTGGCAGCGATGTGACCATTTGGACGTGCTTCCTGTCAACTTATTTCTCGTCTGAATCCTCATCAGGATTTACTGTGCACACAAAATCCAAGTGAAGCAAAGTGTCTGTCACTGGTTAATATTTGCCACTTCATCGGTATTACAGGCTAAATCCTTTGTCAACAATTCCATCCACTCCACTGGCTTATCTCAAAGCCGGCTTCTTTATCATTATATTTTAGCTTCATACTTACTATTACAAATTTCTGCTTCTCTTCCCCCCTTTGGCTCAAGTTGCTAATTCTCTGTATTGAACCACATCTGTTGAATGCACAGGATGTCGCAATCATCCAAACCCGATGAATATTTAACTGTCGCAATAAGTCAGCTAGAATTAGGACGAGTATCACATTTTCCGTAAATAGTGCAGTGTCACTCATTGTTGCCCCAGACAAATGTTATCATTGTTTTGTTTTTGTATTCTCCTCAGATGATCTTCCCCTTCCAGTGGCAGTGTCCCTACATCCCCCTTTGCCCGCTCTCTCTAGCAGATGTCCTCAACGCTCCTTGTCCTTTCATCGTGGGTGTTGACTCCCGCTACTTTGACCTCTATGACCCCCCGCCAGATGTGGTCTGTGTAGATCTGGACACCAACACCATCTACCTGTATGTACCTGTTGCTTTTCTTTCACTTTACTGCTCATGTTAACGTGACCATCAGACAGAACATTGGAGTTTCTGTCTTTTAGTATCTGCAGCTAAATCATTATGCCATGTTATTGTGTGTTCCAGGTCTGATGAGAAAAGACACAACAACTGGAAAAACCTCCCAAAAAAGCCTTGCAAGAGTCTCATAAACTCACTAAGTAACTTGCACCACCAGCTGGCCACAGGTACAAATAACAGGCTTCTGGTATATAAATATGTTGAGATGCACTTACAC
>CAAKHB010000311.1:22359-41470 GCA_901007665.1 Aeoliscus strigatus | reverse complement strand
CCGACGTCCTGTAGTGGGCCCTGTGCTCACTGCCCAGCACCGTAGAGCTCCATTGGCATTTGCCATAGACCACCAGAATTGACAACTACGCCACTGGCGCCCTGTGCTCTGCACCGATGAGAGCAGGTTCAACCTGAGCACATGCGACAGACGTGAAAGGGTCTGGAGATGCTGTGGAGAACGTTATGCTGCCTGCAACAACATTCAGCATGACCGGTTTGGTGGTGGGTCAGTGATGGTCTGGGGAGGCACAGACCTCTACAGGTTAGATAATGGCACCCTGACTGCTATTAGGTATCGGGATGAAATCCTGGGTTCCTCCTGGTCCACGACAATGCCCGACCTCATGTGACCAGAGTATGCAGGCAGTTCCTGGAGGATGGAGGAGTTGATACCATTGACTGGCCCCCACGTTCACCTGACCTAAACCCAATAGAACACCTCTGAGACATTATGTTTGGGTCCATCCGGCGCCACCAGGTTGCTCCTCAGACTGTCCAGGAGCTCAGTGATGCCCTGGTCCAGATCTGGGAGGAGATCCCCCCCAGGACACCATTCGTCGTCTCATTAGGAGCATGCCCTGACGTTGTCAGGCATGCGTACAAGCACGTGGGGGCCACACAAATTACTGAGAATCATTTTGAGTTGCTACAATGACATTTTGGCAAAATGGACCAGTCTGCTGCATCATTTTTTCACTTTCATTTTTGGGGTGTCTTTGATTTCCCCCTCTATAGGATGATCATTTGAATTTCTATCCAATCATGTGGCATCATTTTGTTGCTAATACATCACCTACTTATTATCAGGAAAGATATTCCAGATCATTTTTCCCCCCGTTTAGATCTGATGTGTTCCCTTAATTTTTTTGAGCAGTGTATATCTATGTGTGTGTGTTTCATATGTTATGTGGATTAAATCCCGTTTTTCATTTCTGTAATATAAACTACATCAGAATCAGAAATACTTTATTTTTCCCTGAGGGGAAATTTGTTCATTACAGCAGCTCCTACCAAAAAAAAACAATAGAAATAGTACGATATATGATATAGTGAATACAGCGCAATGAAATGGGTAAATATAACACAACTGTAGAAACTACAGTATGATGTACACGTTATTAAAGTATTGAAATAAAATATATGTACATCCTCACACCATGTATATCTAAAGATTGTAGAGACAGTAAAAGCAGTGTGTCTACCTTTAGCATCAGAAACTGAGCCAGGTGCAGCACTTATTCATCTGAGCGAGATATTGCAGCGTAAACTCCTGCATTTTACTTGAGCGCTTGACTGGGGGAATTTTAATTATGTGCATGTATGTCTCCTCTCGGTTCACTCCCTTCCTATAAATAAATACATGAGGCCTACTGGATGTGGAGTGTGGAGTTTAATTCGATTTCAGCTCCGTCCAGCTCGCCAGTAGGATAAGATGGTAAATTCAGCATGTAGATTAGACCTTGAAGGGATACAGTGAGTGTAGGAAGTCCCATTATAGTTTGACAGCCCGGTTAGACCAAAGCAAATGTAAGAATGTTCCAGCAGAATTGTCAAAATGTATCTGTAACTCGGACCAGAACGGAAATACTTCACATCACACTGGATGCAGGTTTTTTACCGTTCCAGGAGCATCCTCTCAATCTCTACGAGGTCAAGCTGTCAAAAATCTCCAGTGTACGCTACGTCCTGTCCTCATTTTGAGACTTGTGTTCATCAAGTGTCTGCTGTCCCGGAGGCTGACATACTCCTGGGTCATCGATCATATGACCTTTGTTAAGCACCTACATCACATGTTCAAGCATTAAAGGCTTTTATTTGCATCAGCAAACCGCTCAAGGCACATTAGGTTCTTCAGAATTCAGTTTTTTCATGTATTTAAAAAAAAAAAAAAAAAAAAGACAGCAAGTTGCATCGGATGAGAAAGAATAAATAAATAAAAATAAGTCTCTAATTGAAATACCTGGACAGACTAAATTTCAACCACAGTCATTAGGGGATATTAGAACTTTTGAACATTTCCAATTTGTCATTACAATCCAATCAAGTCATCATATATGGTTTCTCAGCAGTTGAGGCCATTTCCCCAATATATTCATAAACATTCATATGCAGGTGTAGAGAGGGACTGAGAAGGAAGTGATCAAATGCTTTTTTTTTTTTTTATCCTATAAAGGTTTGACAAAAATACATGCAAAGAAATAAGTTATAAATATGGCAGTGACTATTTTGACAAAGTACTTGCATAAGTATCTACATAGTATAAACACAATGTCAACAATGACTATGACGAACATGGGAGATGTTGTACATGTCCTCCCAGTGAGCTGTTGTTGGCTTTAACGAACTCGAAGTGGTGGAATGGTTTCTGGACAGCTTTTCATGTCTCAACACAAAACCGGAGGAAAATGGAACCATATTATTACACCGACAGCAGTCACCCACTGGGGGCCCACGGTGTCCAGTGCAGTAGTTTATGAATTTCTACCACACATAGATGAATGTGTTCCAGGAGTGGATACATTCTACAACAGCAGTGGACCAACTGACGATTAAACGGTGGAATTTTGGCCCAGGAACACTGGAGCGCTCTCCCCCGCACCCAGCTCCTTTCCTCCCTCGAACGTTTGGAAAAGTTCCCATACGTCAGGCAAATGGGTCCAGAATATCATCATCATCGCCATCAGGGCGGGAGGAGGGATGGTGACCTTATAGCCTCCGGCCGGGCACCACCACCACCGCCACCACAGCTCCGACCAGCCGCGCACCAGCTACTTGTCTCCACCGCCATGAACAAGGACAAGCAGGGCGAGCAGGTGCCGCCGGGCCCCGGACCTCCGTCCCCGGCCAGTGGCCGCCAGAAACGGCCCCGGATGCCCAAGTGCTCCCGCTGCAGGAACCACGGCTTCGTTTCCCCCTTGAAGGGACACAAGCGCTACTGCACCTGGAAGGACTGCCAGTGCCACAAGTGTAACCTGATCGCCGAGAGGCAGCGAGTCATGGCGGCCCAGGTAACCCGCGGCCCCCGTCGGCGCCGGGGGACGCGTTGTGACGTTTTTACTGAGTTACTGAGTTACCAACGATGTACAAAACACAAGGAACGAACCCGTAACGATTATTTTTCGTTTGTGTCTAAGACTTGGGGTGCATTTGTGTTGATGTTACGTCTTTATAAACGTTAGAAGACAACTTAGGGCCCTTTCGGTCCAGCTAGCATGTTGTTTTTTTTTTTGTTTGTTTGTTTTTTTAATAGTTTATGTCGTTACATAATAGACAGGCGGTTTAAACGACTGGTTTCAGAATTTCCGTTTATTTATCTTTATGTCTAAATGGCGTAATCTGGTGTAAATACTAGTGCAAACAAAACATATTAACAAGTGACATCGTTAGCTTGTTTTTGTTTCATAAGCAGAAAAACATGTTTGTTAAAAAAAATCAATAGAGAGAATTTGTCCATTAAATAATATATTTTGAATTAGTCAAGCTCATCATCAATGCTTTTCAAAAAAAAAGTTGTCAGTATTTGCATTTGTCTGTTTTATAGTATGTTGATGAGATTTAACTCAACAGGTGATTCAATGAAAGTACAGAGTGTAGAAAACAGTAAAACAAGCTATTTACACATCAGCAATACACATAGAATTACAATCAAATAAACAATAATGAAAACAAACAAGTAGAGCTGTTGTAATTCCAAGATGAAAACGGTATGCCGTTGTGTTCCAGAGGATGGTCACCAGACGTTCCGTACTAGTGCTGCTAATTCTTTCCACTGACACCAAACTGGACTTTGTCTCATCAAAGTGCTCCTGCCCCGCAGGTCGCCCTGAGACGCCTGCAGGTCCAGGAGGAGGAGCTTGGGATTTGTCGCCCGGTGTCTCTGTCCGTCCCTGAGGTGATGGTGACGAACGAAGTTGGAGCGGACTGCATGGTATCGGTGGAGAGACGACCCCCGGCGCCCGCCACTCCTCCTTCAGGTGATTTGCATCCTGCTCCGACACACACTCTCACCGACACTCACAGGATGCTGCCAAAGTCTGACATTCACGTGATGAACGAGCAGACAAAAGAAAGACTCAGTCCTATTCAATAAGTCTGGTAGGTTGTGATGGCCGTTGTTAAACAGCAGCAAAGTACACTGATGGGAAAAGAAGTCAGTCGTCGGCCTTGATTTCCTTCCATCGGAGGTGTGGAGGCAGGCAGAGATACGGCGTTCATTCCCCTCGTGATTACTGTATACTTTTCGGAGGTGAAATGTTGAGTCAAGGTTACTCGTGTGTCAGTCTGAATCTGCTCTGTGTGTATTTGATCACCGGGTCCCTGGCTTGGCAACAGAGGGGAAAGTTTGAGACGGAAAGAGGAGGAGAGCACACTGTGATTCCCTGACGACAAGGAATTAAAGAGATACAGCACATGTCCTTAGGTTTGTCATCAGCGGTACACAGTGTCTTCATTGTGTGGACGCAGGATCTGGGGCTGTTTGAGAAAAATGTGACCTCGCTGATAAGGAGGGAACAACGAGTAATGAGTTATAATGACTTGAGCAGCCGTGTTGGTCCTGAGAGGAGCCGAGGTGTCAGGTGTGATTTGGACACCAGACACACCTGTCACCTGTAGGTGGTGCTGTTCACAGTGGTTTGCCATCTCTTCTTCTTCTTTCTGATCAAACATTGTTCCCAACCTGGCAAAATAACTCAAAACCTTCTGAACACATTTGAATGAATGGACTGGGACCCGATGACTGAATGTTGGTGGTGTTCTGGAACCATCTGGGTCCAGGAGTCTGTTGTAGGATTCGTACTCACGTTCAGACAGGGACATTTTCATCATCTGTGTGTAGAAGTCCAGAATAAACGGTCAGATTGTTGGTAAAACGGTTCCCTGACGTATCAAAGTTTGACCTGGGTGCTGGCTAATCTCTGGACACTCTGTGGATACTATGAATGTGTGAGAGTGGATCAAATGAACGTGGGCCACACTGGGCAGATCTACCCGACCAACCTGAGCTCATGTCTCATCTCCCGTTTCAGGGAGTCGTCCGACTTTGTCCTCCAGCCCAGCGGCGAGCGCCAGGACTCAGGGCCAGGGCCAGGCAGAGCTGCTGCTGGAGACGTCCTACTCCAACTTCTACCAGCCCTCGTATCTACCCGCCTACTACGGCAACCTGTACAACTACCAGCAGTACCAGGTGAGAGAGGGGAACCCTCCGCTGTTCGTTTGGCCACGCTGACTGTAGATGAGCACGTATGTCAGGGAGTCCTAACGCGTGTTCACCGTGGACTTGATGTTGATGCGGGTCCCGCTTGTTGCTCGTTTCCAGCGCTGGCTCGTCTGCGGAGGATTATTGTGCCCCCGTGGGTTTGTCTTGACAGCTGCTTACGCGGTCTATGTCCGAGCTGCCTTGAACACAAAGTGTCCAGTTGAATAGAACAAACGCACCCATCTTCCCCCGCAAAAACACGGGGTGAGAAAAATCATCTTTGTGATGAGATTCCTCACATGGCGCTTAGACAAATGTGTGTGTTTGGGGACATCAGCTAGTACATTTACTTCTTCCCCACCACCTGAGAGGGATGGACGCATTATTGTTACTGATAGAGTACCACACACCCACACCCACACACACTGATTTATGCTGGAATGTATCTCTATTGTGTCAAACGATATGAGCTTGTGGGTGAAGCAAATTAGACCCATAACTCCTCTGGGAAGCCTGATGAGGTGGTTTATTTTTTTCATGAGAAATGACTGTCGCTGCTCTCCATCCCCCGGTCGGTTCCTCCAGTAGCAACATCTCGTTTTGGGGTCACTGCCTCCGCCAACCTGCCGGTGCACGGCCGGGCCTGAATTGCAAAGGTTAATGGTATTGTCTCCTGGCAGAGGAACAAATGGCTACGCCTCAGTGCCCGAAGGAGAAAGTGAGCACATTAATGCTAATCAGTTATCACTCTTTAGCATAATTTCGCCATCCACTTTCATGATTTATGACATTTTCAGTGACGCTGTCAGACCGAGAGGGCTGCGCGCTCTTCTTATTCAAATTCAGGGACGACTTTCTTTGTGTTTTGCATTAAGGGCTGGTTGTTTGGAGAGGACAGAGAGGAGGAGGAGATGACTTTCAGCGCCACAAACAAGAACGGGCCGGTAATTCAGAGGGTTTCCGGTCGTAAAACGGACACGTCCAGTCACCTGATCCTGGCGATAGTTGGTTTTAGTTTTCCCCGTGTTCACTGGTAGTTTGACCAGATCGGTGGAGTGGACATTTGTTCCCGTGACGACGGTTACCTGGAGGTGTCTTTGGTCCACCTCTGTCGGACGTGTCAGCGTCGGTAACATTCGATCCGTGATGGATGTGCTCGCGGAGGGAAGAGGGGGCTCTGGGGCCTTTATCGTGTCACGTCATCTCCCAGCACTCATCCTCCCCCCACCACTCAGTGGTGCTCGGCTGCCATGCAGGTGGATGATGATAATATAAGGGTGGTTCAGAGCTTCCAGACAGGAGATGGTGCCAGATAAGAAGACAGGCCCTCTCCGGGAGGTAAGGAGGCACTCCCCCTCCCCTCCCCACGCACACACACACACACACACACACACATACACACACACACACACACACCCAGAGGAGTCAGCCGGGCAGGAGATAGAAGAAAGGTGGTTTCACTGTCAATTATACCCTGGACATTACTGACTTGTTAATGTCATGTACGCTGCAAAAATCCCAACTTGCTCCAGCACTCAGATGAGCTCCGTTTATTGGGAGAACGTTTTGGTCTGCTGACCTTCATCAGGACCAGCGTTTTACAATCACTGGGGGGTCTCCTTCCAACACAGCAGCATCAGCACGCCTACGCACGGAGGTTGTCATCAGAGGAAGTGATATCATCACAACATAGAGGGAAGAGGGGAACTCGTGACTTGAAACGTTCAGTCACTTCAGATCAGCTGGGAGGGGCGGCACGGTAGTTTTCATGCTCTCCAGGTACTCCAGCTTCCCCCCCACCTCTAAAGGCCTGTCAGGTTAACTGGTCTGGTCGTCTGTCCTTCAGCTGAGGACTGGTCCAGGTTGGACCCTGACCTTCACCCACTGACAGAACACCCGAGACCCGTAACCAGGGCAACGGGAGAAGATGAACCAATGGATATGTTCTGGACTGCAAGGGAAAATATGTGTAGGAGCGAGAAAAGAAGAGAAAAAAAATGTCATGCACGTCATCACTCTGAGTTCATGTTGAAACATTTAATGAACTGCTCAGTGCTGGGAAATGGGTCACAGAGTATTTATAGACATGGACATAAAGTTTATGACTGTAAGGACGAGTGAGTGTCAAAACCCACAGTGATCATCATAAACTTTGTTAGTATGGCACCTTCCCTACATACATGCAGCTCACAGTGCTGTACAACAAAAAATGAAAACAATTTAAACACTGAAACAAAGCTACAAACAACAGATCTGAAGAGATCTGCTGACTGTGTCCAGACGATGACACATGTCGTATCCTTCTTGGTGAGTCTCCAGTCCAGTCCCACACTCTATTTGTCACAGCCTAATACAAGAGCTGGGTGTAGATTAAATAACACTTTATGAAGCTGTCGGAAAGCTGACGGTGTGGACAATGCGGGTGACGGATTACAGGCTGACAGAAATCAAATTCCATAAAAGTGAAATTGAAAACCCTGGCTGCCGAGGAGACAGCAGCTCTTCAGCCTCTCAGCAGGCATGTTGCAGCCCATTGCAGGACTGAGAACACCTCCCATGTGTCGTTGTCTTGAGCGTATTTGATTTCTCTCTGTCGGAGCGTTGCATGTGAGGATTTGGGCGTTTGGACAGGAGAACGTGTGTGAACGGGACACGGCAGAGGACGAACGTGGCAGCTTGTCTGGTGGTTCAGGTCAAATCAGAAAGAAAAGGATGGTGTGTTTGAAGTCAGCTCAGCAGCATCAACTCTGAATTTAGAATGAAAAAAGGCACTTTTCTTCATTTCAGTGTCAGAAACGGTGGTTTGTCACGACACCTGCTACGTGAAACAGGTTGAGAGGGTCCTTTAGACAAAGAGGGCAACAACCTAACCTAATCATCATCAATGTGTGTGTGTGTGTGTGTGTGTGTGTGTAACAGATGCCACACAGCGTGTCCTCCCAGTACCATGTCCACTCCTACTACCCACCAGCCACCTATCGCACTCAGGGCCTGGGCTCCACCTCCTCCATGCTGTCCCTCTTCACCACCGAGGACAACAACAACAACAACAACAACAACAACGCTGATGCAACATCCGCCTGTGAGTGTTACACACGCACGCGCACACACACACACACACACACACACACACACACACACACACACACAGTCCTTGGCATGTAATCCGTGAAGAGTTCCACATGAACTCTCCCAGTCAGTGACTTCTTCCACCTGCAGACACACATCTGGACACATCTGTACTCACTGTGGACCGTAAACAATCCCCTCTACAGAAAACAACAACAACTATGATATCAGTACTTGCGTTCGGTGGAAGGTGGTTCATAATCCAACTCTGCCGTCTAGATTTAAATATCCCAGCGGAGCCGTGTGACCGTGATGGATTCTGTCCCACAACACTGTGACGTTCACATAGTGATTTGTCAGCATGCTGTCTGCTCTGCCTGCACCTCATCACACGTGGCTGCGCTCGGCGCTTGTGGTGACAAAGATTTAGCTATTTTGTGACGCTCGGGCCAACAAAGGCATTCCCAGTCGCTTTTCCCCTTAAAAATGTTCTAGAAAGGAGGCAACATGGTCTCATTTCATGATTCTTAATAACTGACAGGAAGTGACGACGCCTCTGCCGAACTCATCTGTCGATGAATGGTTTGTCTTAAGGAACTAAAAGCAGGAACAGCATCTTCATCCCTCCGTCCCTGAGTCCGACCCCACCAGCAGCACAAACCCGGAGCCCCCCGCATCTGCTGCGGGGTTTGTTTTGGACTTTCACCTGTCTGTTTCCTGGGAGGCTCCTGTTGTGAACGGCCACGCTCCATCACAAGAGAACAACGCGCTCAGCAGGTGGTCCCATGTTTTAGAAAACAACCCCTGGGTCTCCTGAGTGAAAACCTTTTCTACGTCAAAAGAAGGAAAAGTACATGTCGGTTTTCTGTGAGCTATTAACTGTCCCTGAGAATCAGAAATAGATGATTTATTCCAGTTTGTGGGTTAAGTAAGAGTAACACGTGTTCACGTTTTATAATATTAATATTATAGTAACAATAACATCAGTACAAACAGTTTGTAAAAGTTGTACCAAATCAGATCACAGAGGAGATGAAGCTCCAGCTGTGGGTCAGAGGTCCCATAGTTTCATTGGTGTGTTGGAGTACGACCTGTGGGTGTGTTGTTGTCACACGTCCTGTTGGCACCGAGTGAAAACACGTCGTCCTCGTCAGAGGAACGTATCTGATGTTTGTTTGTTTGTTTTTGTTTGACATTCACGGTCTAAAAACACACGTGTGTGTTATTGAGGACAGATCACCAGTTCATGTAGACAGACTAAATTGTGTTGTAAAATACACATCAGCATACATGTGAACCTGTTATTACAGCCGGTGTCTGTCTGTCTGTCTGTCTGTCTGTCTGTCTGTCAGCACAATAACTGGAAAAGATATGAAAGGATTTGAAGGAAATGTTGAATAACTGCTGCTGATGGACCAGGACCAGATGACTGAATGTTGGTGGTGTTCTGGAACCATCTGGATCCAGGAATCTGTTGAAGGATTCTTCCTCATTAGGGACACTGTCAGCAGACGTGTGTAGACCTCCACAATAAATGGTCCGATTGTTGGTAACACTCCAGGATCCATTCCAAAATTGAATAACATTCTAGATACTTTGATCCGGAACAGCAAAGATAATGGGGCTGGTGAATTTTCAGCCACTGTGAGACAACGACAGAAGACAAAGACGGGAACTGACACCAGACTGTAGCTGACAGTCTGCTGAGTCAGCATAGTGGGAACAGATTGGGTGGATCTTCAATAGTTCTGGAGCTGGATCCAGAAGAAAACCACCATTAGATCAATAGTGAATTTAGTCACTGACTATTGAATTAACAGTGATGTCAGTGGATTTACAATGGTCAGGGGATCTACTGATGGAGATCTACTAAGGTCAAGGAGGTTCCTGTGTGGTGTTCATGAGCTGCTGGTGGACGTCTGAGCTCTCTAGTTTTAAATGTGTTCATCAGTTTATATTCTTCTGACCCCACCATCATCCGTCCACAGCTGACCTCTCCGATGACTCAGCACCCGGACGAGTCTGTTCCACCTCACCTGTGCTTCTTGATGTCGGTAATTCCGTTTTTGAGGTTTCCCAGTCGCTCCGAGGGGTTCCGCCTGTCGAGGACAGGAAGTTACAGACACCCTTTCCTGTTTCTGACGGTTTCCGTCGGTAACCCTGACTTGTTTCTCTTCCCTGTCTTTGCATTCTGTACAAGGGCTTTTTACAGCTGAGTCATGCTCGATCAGTCATTGTGTTCACATGTGCACACGCAGAGAGGCCTCCCACGGCAGTCGTCATGGCTACACACAGCCAGTCCAAATGACTCCCCTGTGTGTGTTTTCACCACTAGAAATGAGATGAATAAATCATGTATTTGTAACACTGGGTCTTAAAAACCTCCAGCAACAAGGGATTCTCCATGTTGGGTCTGTTCTTCTTTGTCCATGAGTCAGCAGAATTAGTAGAACAACTACACTACACTGTGGTTTCATTCTGAGGCTAATTTGAAACAATGATGACTTTGTACCTGCAGAGTTTGCGTATGAGGTCCTCGGGTCTCTTCGAGATCTTCTTGGGGAAGTCCATCTTCTCTATTCCTTTCAGGATGAAGGTGTAGGTCATCATTTGGTCACTTCCTGAGAACGGAGGACTGTGAACGGAGGAAACCGTTGGTCAGTCGTCCGCCCCAAACCAATCCACGAGCACCGCTCACAGACCTGCCGGTGAGAAGTTCAAACACCAGGATGCCCAGCGCCCAGAAGTCCACGCTGAAGCTGTGGCCTTTGTTGAGGATGATCTCCGGCGCCACGTACTCTGGTGTCCCACAGAACGTCCAGGTCTTCTGGCCACATCTCATCTTCTTGGCGAAGCCGAAGTCGACCTGGGATTGTGGTTGTAACATCATGGCTGCTGTCGCAAGCGTCGCGTGACGTCACTCACCAGTTTGATGTATCCGTCCGTGTCCAGCATCAGGTTCTCCGGCTTCAGGTCTCGGTACAGGACGCCTTTACGATGGAGGTAGTCGAAAGCTTCTGTGACGCAACCCACGCAGAATTTGGCCGTGTGCTCGTCAAAACTTCCCCTGAGGACGAGGAAGAGCCGGTTCTGTCAGTGGGGGTTTTCACATGGAGCCATGAACGACGTCTTTGGTGTCAACAAGAAACCGTCTCTTCTCTCATCTCCCAAACAAGCTGACTGTTTCTTTGCTCTGATTGGTCGGAGCCCTGTCCAGTCGGGTGCAGCCGTGTCTGGTACGTCCAGATGTTGGGTCTTGGGCTCCACCCGAGGGGCGATAAACAGCTGCCGTTCAAATTCGGAGGGTCCGTCTCCACGGAGACGTCGCATCGCTTGAGATGATCGTCAAAGTGTATTCTTTTGACACGGCGTCTCTGGCCATGTCCACGCGTACGAACACAATCCGTTTACTTGGTTCTGTGTCAAGAAAACTTTAATCCACATGCATCCGTGAAAACGCATAGACGGGCTGTAGTTCATACTCCACGCCAGTAGGTGGCGCTGAAATTTCGCCACAAACTGAGAAGAAGAGACGGTGCTTGGTCTGCCGAGCATATAGAACCGAACAAAGGGAGCGGAACAGTTCTGATTCTTGTCTCATCCGTCTGAACATGCTCACACTCCTGGGCTGTCCTACCTGTCTCTGAGCAGACTCCAGATTTCTCCACCCAGACAGACCTCCAGCAGCATGTACACGTATTTGTTGTCCCTGAATGTGCGATACAATCTGCAGAAAAAAACAGAACACTCAGGTTTCATTATCCAAACAACCCCGCTGCTGCTGTTGTGTGTAGTACGTACGATTTTAACAGAGCAGCAAACCTGCCAATTTAACATCTTATGAAGAATATTTGTCTTATTTCTGAACAAAGTGTCTAATTTCTAGTTTAGAAATCTCTTTACACTCAAAATCAGACACATCACAAGAACAATAACTTTTTTAGACAATTATCCATTGTTTCAAGTAATTTTCAAATTTCAGAAATTACTAAAAAGTGTTTTCTTGTGACCAGCAAAAAAATATTGTTCCCCTGGTAGATTTTTCTGCTTATTTCAATGATAAGTGAAGATCATCGACAAACAAGTTACTTTTTTAGGTAATGTGTCTCATTTTAAGCGTAGCTAGATTTTTAAACTATAAATTCGACATTTTGACGACAAATAAGACTATTTTTGGTAAGATTTTGTGTTTTTGGAGTTCATCAAGTCACTGCTGGGCTACATGGCTTGAATAGGTCTGGTTTCATAATTGCAGGTTCACGTCAGCGGCCAAAAATAAATCAAAAATATCTTGATCGCCCCCTTGTGGTTGCAGTGAAGCTCATAAACCCCACCTCCTCAAACTAAGAAAAATGTGAGAAAGAGACAGACATGCAGCGGTGTGACCTCCTGACAAACTGTCATACTGAGACTACACAGAAGTATCAGGGCACTTTGTGATCAGCTGAAAGTCAAAACGTCTCACAAACTCCTCATAAACATTTGATCCTGACACGTTACCCTTGAGCTGAGATCATAAACTGGAGACCATAATGGTACAAACATGCAACGGGTGGAACAACTATGTCAGAGAGCACAAAGTGACGGGCAGCAGCAGGAAGCTTCCAGGCGATGAAGAATGGCTTTAATATCTGCGCTGCTGCCGCTCTGCGCTCGGTGAAATGAGATCAGTGTCATTTCACATAAAGGAAACGCTCCTGCTGCAGTATTTCAGGAGGAATAACTACATTCCTACTGCAGACGTCTCTGTATCATCTGCTCTGATCTCCTCAGCCCGTCATGGAGCACAGCGACGTCCCAGAGGACAAACGGGGACTGACTTGACCACGAAGGGCGAGCGAGCCTCGGCGAGGATCCGTCTCTCTGAGTGGATGTGTTCCTCCTGCCTGTTGTCCACAACGTGCTTCTTCTTGATGACCTTCAGGGCAAAAGTGACGTCCTTGCCCTTCACCTTCACCTGCAGGTGCCAAAGACAGCATGTGACGTGTGGTGACATCATTGTTAATCCTTCTCAAAGCTGATGGGTATGCAGGTCAGAGGCTACGAATGAGATGCTAGATGAAGCATCCATTATGTGTGTCTTCTAAATTTGTCTGTATTAGCGGAAAGCTGAAAACAAGTAGATGGAACAAATCAATCTATACTCAAGGCACCATATCAATGCTAACATGAGTCATGCTAATGCTAGCTAAGATCGAGCAAAAAAACAAGTGAAACAAGTGAAAATGTCTAATAATAATAATAATTAGTTACTTTTTAGATGCTGTGTCTCATTTTAAGTGTCAAGAGAATTTATGAATAGAAATGAGACTTTATGACGAGAAATAAGACAAATATTCTGGGTACGATTTTTCATGATATGAGTGAAAATGAAAAGTTGATTGTGCTAGTTCTCAAGGCCGCAAAGACGTGGAGTGGACTCTGCACAGGTCCGCGCGGACTCAAAGCAGATGTCCGCAAGGCCAAATTTTTCAACCATGTGGACTCTGCTCCACATACTGCTGTCAGCGGACCAGAGCAGCTCCTTAGGACTCGTGACAGAAGCACAGGGATTGTGGGAAATGTAGAGTTTGACGGACATTTCACAGGGAACGACAACACGGCAGAAGGCTCGTGGACGCTCTGCTGACTGCGGACATTCCACGTGGAGTCACAGTACGCTGGGTCTGTTAGTATCTTTAGCTGATACACATTCCACCTGTAACTACACCGTAACAAGTGTCCCACTGGAAACACATACATCTGTGTGTAGGAGTCATTGAAATCAGTCCATAAAAAACACAGTTCATACTGACAGATAATTGAATTCTGCACTCGGGTCCACTGGGTTCATCTGAGTTACAGGGAAGGTCGAGGTCCTGTCTGCAGCTTGGACCGTCATTCAAAGGCACTAGAGCGCGTTCATGTGCTTTGGAGATCTACTGCCACATCACTGGACCTCACCAGTTCAACTCGTCCAAAGCCGCCGACCCCCAGGGTGGAGATGACCTCCAGCTGGTCAAAAGGCCTGGACGGAGGGAACGCCGACACCATGTCCTTCAGCTGTAAGACGTCTGGAGACAACGGCTGGCTCTGGTGGCGGGACACCGACTTGCTAAATAGAGACAGGGAGGATGAAAATCCACATTTGACAAAGGTCTGACATCAGAAAATCACCATGTCAAGATATTTCTGGAAGTCGTTGGGTGGTTGCTGCACTTCAAACCACCTAAATATCCACATTAACCCTTTAACACTGACGGTAACGCTGTATGCTAGCGTACTTTGGATTACCGTAATTACATGACGATTTCTGACTACTCAGAAAATACTGAATGGTTCCTGGAAGCTGAGAAGTTGCACATGGGTCCCTTCCTGGTGTGAAGACGGAGCTAGGAGAAGGAGAAAACCGAGATTGTTTCCTGAAAATCGAGAACAGCCATGTTGCTGTCATTACGGTAATGGCTCACAAGCTTCTGGCAACAGCGTGAATGGGATTACCGTCATGACAGTAACGACAGTTTTCTCCTTTTCCTTAGCCCATTCTTCACACCAGGTAAGGGAGCAGAGTGTAACTTCTCAGCTTTCAGTAACTGTTTGACATTTTGAAGGATGCTAATGTCTGCTAATGTGGCACTGGGGATACCAGGGTCAGGGTTAAAGGGTTAAACTGACGCTGACATTTGATTTCCTGGGGTCCATTCCAGAAGGAAAAGTTTTAAATCTATTTTCAAATAAACTGACACAAATTGTCTTTAAAGTTTCATATTTTTGAATTCACAAAAATTGTTTTTTTCCTCGTTTTCAGGATCAACTAACTCATTGTGTTGGAGGCCATTCAGGGTCAAACCAGCCCTGTAGCTTTTTGGAGCTGGAGACATTGCTGACAGCTTTGTGTTGATGTTTTTGGCTTCAGCACGCAGCTCTGCACCGACCCAGCGTGTCTCTTCTTGTCGTCGCGGTCGAGTGTGGCCACGTATCCCTGGAGGTACGTCTGCAGCTCATTGAAGGTGCCCACCGTCTGATCAAATGTCCTGGAAAACAACAACTGCACTCTGAACCACTGGAATGTTGGCTGACGCTCATCAAAACAATTATTTCAACTTCAGGTACAAATGTATGGAAGCGTATTGCATTCATACTAGTCATATTGCTCTGTGGTCATTTTCGTGGTCATTTTTTTCTGTTTTTTGTGGTAATTTTTCTCTCTTTTTCGTGTTTTTTTTTTTCGTGGTATTTTTTTCTGTTTTTGTGATAATTATTTCTCTTTTTTGTGGTATTTTTTTGTTGTTTTTCTGTGATTCCTGTGCCTCAGTTGCACTCCCCATGGATCCAATATTTTCCTCAGTCTCCTGATCGGCTCTGAAGTCACCACCTAGCATGAATGTATTTCAGATGCAAACATTCCAATGTCCAACAGATCTGAATGAGCTTTTTGTCTGAGCAACCGTAAAGTCAAAGTTGCCTGCGTAAAATCGACAAACTAATAAAAACATTGATGACAATGATGGGATCTCAGTGTCTCAACCCCAAAGAAAAATAAAACTGGATTAAACTAAATAAGCGGGTCATGTTTGGCTTCGAATGAGCTCTGAAGAAAGGAATGGAAAAACAGAAAAAAATACCACGTAAAACAGAAAACAATGTGTCATGAAAAACAGAAAAAATTCACCCCAAAATCTGAAAAAAAATTACCACCAAACACTGAAAAAATACAAGAAAAAACGAAAAACTCAAGGAAAAACAGAAAAAAATACCACGAAAACATGAAAACAATATACCATGAAAAACAGAAAATATTAACACAAAAACCAAAAAATACAACGAAAAACAGAAAACAATACAATGCAAACATATAGTTACTCAAATGAAACCGATTTTTGTAATTTGTCAAGTGGATGCGATACGCTTCCGTACAAGTGTTTATCGGACTCCTCAGGTACCAAAACACAGACGTGGGTGTGAGGACGTGAGGGTGAAATACTCACTCTCTGTCGATGACCAGGCACTCCACGCCGTTCTCATCAGCAATGATGTTGGCCGACCTCACGTCGTCACTGAAACACACAGATGGGCCTCACACTCAGCACACACACACACACACACGTTTACATTTAATTCAGCAGCAGATTTCATGTGTGTTACCAGCTGCAGCTGTGGGGTGAAGGTCTCATTTCTACTGTTGCAAAGTGGCTGTAGGACTTGTTAGTGAGATTAAAAAAACAGGAAGGACATCAGAGACTCTGAGAACGCTGACTCAGCTCATCAGTGGAATGTGAGAGTCTGATTTGAAAAGAGGTTTCAAAACAGGTTTGAAATCGTATTAAGAATATTTGTCTTATCTCTGGTCAAAATGCCTAATTTCTAATTCAAAAATCTTGTTACACTTTAAATAAGCCACACCACCTGTTTTTGGACAATTTTCACATGTTTCAAACTCATTTTCACTTGAAATGAGCAGAAAAATCTGTTTTTATTACAAGTAAACAATCTTGTTCCGTTCATTTCCAAACTGTCTAAAGAAGTGACCTTTTCAAGTGATGCGCCTTATTTTAAACAGATTTAACGATTAGACATGAGACATTTTGATGAGAAATAAGACAAATATTCTTGTTTAGATTTGGACTCGGTACAGTCTGATCATCTGTGTTTTAGGAGTCTTGTGCTTTTATTTTGTATTTTTTTTAACTCCGTGTTTCCTGTTTTGTTTGTCCCTCACGTCTCGTCCTGATGATCTCCTGTATTTCCCTTCATGCCGGTTCAGCTGGATCTGTCGGCCTGGTTTTCCCTCTACGTTTCTGTGAGTCAACCCCTGACATCCAGAGGTGTGTGCCTGACCATCGGTGGACTCTTCTCACGGCTACCTGATGAGTGCTTTCTCTCCGAAGTAGTCCCCCCGCTGCAGCGTGTTGATGACCTGTGGCAGCTTGTGGGCGTCAGTGGTCTGAGTCACCTTCACCTGCACGTTTAAAGCACATTTGAATCCTCCGCGGTCAGTTAACAAACATTTCAGAGGCCTCCCTCCATCAGAGAGGAAATCTTGTCTTTCTGCTCGTCATTACCCAAACAGCTGAGTCCGGCTGTACCTCCTCAGCCATTTGAAAGCCTTTAAAAACATGCTCCCCCCCATTCCCCTCCGCCACCCATCCGGGTCAAACATCCCACTCGTGGCACCATCATGCTGAAGAAATGTGGTGATGACATCACAGCCCTAACGACCGGGCTGTGTTTCAGCTAAGTGTCCTCTTTGACCCCAGTGACCTCCACTTCCCGTGTTTTTCCTGGTGGCAGGAGCCCTGGGTCCCCGGTCAGGGGGGGTGGTGGGAGGGGCTGTGGAGCCATTTCCTGTATTAGTCCCTTTTCTCCCAAACAACATGTGTGTCTCTGTGGTTTGGTTAGCTCAGCGCAGAGGAGCTGCTGTCTCGCGTCGGCTCATAATGGCATTTTGAAAGTCCCCTGTGGACGCCCCCCCCACACACACACACAGGCCGGTGTCAGGTTGCTGACTTATCAGACCGACAGGCGGGTGAGTCCTAAACACCCCCCCACACACACACTCACGCTCTGAGGAGTTTGTTGTTTTCATTGTTGGGAGAGTCAGACAAGTCCGACGAGCATCATGACATTGAATCCACGTTCCTGAAGTTTGACCCGTTAACTCAGTTCTTCTGGAGTACCGTAATTACAGGACTAACGGGTAATGCTATTTGCTCTGTTGCCACACGTCGGCGAGTCATTACCGTAATGACAGAGACTTGGCTGTGACAAACAACTTGGATGGACGTTTTCTCCTTCTTCACACCAGGTAGAAGGAACCGAGTGACACTTCACAGCTTTCAGGAACCGTTCAACGTTTTCTGATTGTTACGGTACTCCAGAGTATGCTAGCACAAATGTGTCAGCGTCGGGGTGAAAGGGTTAACCTCTGAAAGGAACCCTCTCTATGGGGGGGGTGTCTGAGACATGGAGACATGTCCTCTGTAGGACCTTGTTGTCCTGTGACTGTACGTTACCTTTCCCTGTGCGATGATGTAGAAGGTGCTGCCCTCCTCGCCTTCTCGGATGACGTACTCCCCTCTGTCATAGTACTCCTGATGTAACAGAGAGTGTTGGGGGTGGGAGGGAGGGGGGTCAGTCACAACAGGAAGTGTTACATTGATTTAGTCAATCGACTTGTCCTGTCTAATTCCTGGTAGCTGGCCCCCCTGCGGGATGAGAGCTGGAACTCAGTGATGCAACGCCGCTCACGGCTGATGAGTCTGGTGATCCTGTGATCAGGACCTGGACCTGCTGGTCAGGACCTGGACCAGCTGATCAGGACCTGGACCAGCTGATCAGGACCTGGACCAGTTGGTCAAGACCTGGACCAGTTGGTCAGGACCTGGACCAGTTGGTCAGGACCTGGACCAGCTGGTCAGGACCTGGACCAGCTGATCAGGACCTGGACCTGATATTGATAGTTCTGATCACTTATTAACTAGATTCTCTTTTCTTAACTCATTTAATTTTGAACACTGTTCAATAAAACACAAAGGACCAGACCTGATTTCACTGAATTATCAAGAGTCAAGAACTGATGTTCACTCAAGGACAAAAAGCCACATTCTGCTGTTCAGAAAGACGAGTTTATCGACTGAAAGGACCAGAAGACCATCCAGCGACAGCTCCAACCGGTTTTCCTTTTTTTTACATTCCGTCATAACAAACCATGCACTTGCTGCTGAAGCTCACGTAAACTGTGTTTACCTGTTTGATTGTTTTCCTGGCGTCTAAACCCTCAGACGTCCTCTACAGTCCCTTCTCCGTCTCCTCCATCCTCAGCCTCTGTCTTTGCAGCCAATCAGCTCCCTGCACCCCCCCCCCC
>CAAKHB010000311.1:8723-22339 GCA_901007665.1 Aeoliscus strigatus | reverse complement strand
CCCCCCCCCACCTGCTCTCACCTGCGTCTGTCTTGAAAGAGCTGAGTTTGTGTCTTTCTTTGTCTGCTCCGAGGTTTTGTTTGTGTTTCCTCCTCTCTCGTCTGCTGAATTTCAACGCTGTGCACATTCTAGTTCACGTCCTGATTTGGTTTAGATCAACTGATCCCGTCAGTAGGGACGTCACGATTAGAGATCCTCCTCACGGAAATAATCCTGATTATCCTGATTTTCACAGATTATTTATAATATGGAGGGAAACAAGGAGAATGTAATGATTTTTTAGAAACCCAGTTTTTTCCACAGTCTGAAAGCGTCTTATGTCCTTTGATATGAAACATGTCACCACATGGTTCAGGTCTTTGACGTTAAAAAATGACCACACTGCAGCCTGATCAGGGCTCATTTGTCAAGACAAACATCATTAATAGACCGTCCATGTGTGAGAGGACATCATAAACAGAAACAGAATGTGGTATTACGCAGTCAAACATTCAACTTGTTCAGTAACAATAATGACTAGGTAGATAACTGGCTACAGGGCGACACGGTGGTCCAGTGGTTTGTGCTGTCGCCTCATAGTGAGACAGTCCCTGGATCGATTTCTGATCTGGGGATCTTTCTATGTGGAGTGTTTGTGTCCGTGTGGGTTCTCTCCAGGTACTCCAGCTTCACCCCCACCTCTACAGGCCTGTCAGGTTAACTGGTCACTGTCAATCCCCCGCAGGTGTGAACGTGAGTGTGAATGGTCGTCTGTCTTTCAGCTGGTGACTGGTCCAGGTTGGACCCTGACCTTCATCCACCGACAGCTGGGATCAGCTCCAGAGACAACCGGGACCCGTAACCGGAGCAAAGGGAGAAGATGAATGAATGAATAATTGTCTATACACTGAATAGTTCCCGTTGTATTATTAAGTTGTCTTCATGTGTAACAAGAAGAGGGAGAGAGATTCTGGATCCACGTATCAGCTGTTAGGAGCAGCAGTGGTCTCTCTCCAACCAAAGCGGCACGCCATCAGATGTCATCAAAACACCTCAGAACCTCTTAAGGGGAAGTGCAGAGACTGGGGCCATTCTCTGTCACCGTCCTGAGCTTGTTTACGCCACGTTCACGCTTCGCGACGTTTAACACCTGTCAGAGACAGCAGAGTCCTCTGTTCAAAAAGCGTCTAAGGCCACGATGGTGCAGCAGAGCGATGGACTTTCATACGCTTCACACACAGATGCTGTTTGAGGACGTTTTCTGCAGAGAACTAAAAAAGCCTTCATGAAGTATGTCAAATAAATCCACTTGTTTGGATGTTCTGTGCTCATATCAGAGGTGAACAGTGCCACTTACACTCTGCGGTGTGCTCGATTTGGCTGCAGTCGTCCTATTTCTGGTGACAGTCAATCGACTCGATCCGGCGCATACAGAGACTCTGTCTGCTACTGGTGACAGAGACACTGAACAGATGTTTTTAGGAGAACCAGCTCCAGCAGGTCTGCGTTTCTGATGCAGGTCCCTGACAGCACCACGCTGCCTTTAAGGGACTGTTGAAATATTAGTTCATGATTGATTGAAACTGTGGCAGGAACATCTGATATTCAGATTGATACTGATGTTTAAACTTGAAAACAACCTGTTTGCTTTGACCAGAACAAACATGGTCTATAACTCAACTTTTTTGCTCGCTGACAATGTCAGTAAAGTTTGTTGTTGTCGAGTAACACTAGATAAAATAGTGTGATAGTCATTCATTCATTCATCTTCCTCTGATTCTTCTGTAGTAGCAGTAGAAGCTATCACCATTTCGCTACTGTGTTTATGAACGCTGGCTCACACCCACTGTGTTGAATTTGTGCCTTTCCGGCTGTATAAACACAGGTGATCACCATGATTATGTTTACTGCTTGCTTGAAGAAAGAAAATGTTTCATCCAGTCAGACAAAAGAATCATTGGTCAAATAGTCGAGGGTTATGGTTAGCTAACGGTTAGCTAACGGCTAGCTAATGGTTAGCTCATGGTTAGCTAACTGTTAGCTAACTGTTAGCCAACGGCCTGTTGCTACCACTCCTGTTTGTCTTCGTACTTTATAGACTTTTTAAATTATTACTTTGTTGTTTTTCTTCCTGCTGTTACTTATTTTTTATACATTGGACATTTTAGCACATGTCTTAGGTTGATTCCTAAGTTATTTTCACTTTTAACTTCTCTATTGTAGTTTTGTTCCTTTGACTGCAGCGGTTGGAACCAAGGAACTTCGCTCTGGAAAGTACTTCTGATTCTGATTTATCCTGGTAAACGAAACGTAGCCTCAAGTACAGATGCTCCTCATTCCCCAGATTGTTTTTATTCTTCGACCACTGTGACATCATCAACCTGATTTCACACACGTCCCTCTGATTTAGCTTTGGACAGCTTTCACTTTGTCTTCTGTTTGTACTTTCAGAGCTGCTTTATCTTCGCCAGCACAAAACCAGACTGGAAACCTGACGGAGAATCAATCCTGAGAGCGAGGACACGGACACACGCACACATTCCCCCGCTGTTTGACGATGTGCTGCATGGGGATGAACATCTGCACCGCTATTAGGTTACAGTCGCCTCCTCGGGGACGAAACCAAACCGGCTCCATTAGAAATGACTGAATAAGGAAATTCTCTGGTTTTGGAAAACGGAGCAGTCGGACCAGTGACCGAGAGGAATGTCCTTGAAGTTTTCATTGTGAAAAGACGCTGAGACGAGCTGTTTCTGAACCGAAGCTGACAAGCTGTGCGCCGTCTCTCTGTCAGCGTTGAAATACAACGCACATGGTGGAGAAACACAGTAAAACACACTTGTATGTTCTCACAGCAGACGCCTGTCACTCGCACATCTTTAAGAAATCACTCGTTCCCCATTTGAATAAACACTTTCTGGGGCCTTGGTCAAATAATTATGGTAACAATATACAGCGCCCAGCGACGACAGGAATAATATCAGCTCTGTTCATCAACAAGGTAATTTGTGAGGTCTCGCCGACTGGAGGTGGAGTGAATATGCTGACATGCAGTAATGGTATATGGCCAAATGGTAATGATATTTTGACAGCAGCTATCTGCGACGCTGGGGCTCCCAGCAGCTGCTGGTGGATTGTGCAACACTGAGGAAATACAATGAAAAGTCAAATTATCCCTCCAGAAGAAGAAAAGGCATGTTTGACAGAAGAACTTACCACCTCCAGGCAGTCCACGATTTTACTGAGCTTGTCCTCTGGTAGGTTGGCCAGCAGTGACACACTGACACAAAGCACACATCGACATGATTACCGGTATGAAGAAAAGGAAGAAATGCCCTTGTTCTGTTCAGTTTGACTCAGTACAACTGGTCTACCCCCGCCAGTTTCTTCACATTTAAAGAGCTTTAATGTACGACAGATCCCTAAACAAAAAACCTGCTGCATTTGACTAGAGATGTGTATGATCATTACGAATGGAGCACTGGTCCTGCCGGTGTAATTAAAAAAAAAAGTAAATTAAAAAAGCAAAAAAAAAAAAAAAAAAAATTAAGGAAAGAAACTAATTAAGGTGAATGTACTTAAAACAGGGGTGTCCAGTCCGGTCCTCGAGGGGCACCTATCCTGCAGGTTTTCCATGTCACCCTTCTCCTACCTCACCTGGATCAGTCTCTGTGAAGTTCTGCAGAGGCCTGACGAGCTGCTGATTTGAGTCAGGTGTGTAGGAGCAGGGTGACATCATAGGTGGCCCTGGACGACCGGTTTGGACACCAATGACTTAAAACATTAAAAAAAAAAACACTGTCAAGAAACAACAAGTGACACATATTGTATGATATTTGTGTTGAGATCGATACAGTTTCTTATCCGTCACTGAGGAGATCCGTCCATCAGTCTGTAGGTTTGATCTGAGGTTATTCTGATGCCTACATGTCTCCACCACCGTCACAGTGTGAATGTGAGTGGGTGAATCGAGGGCAAAGGACGCTGAGCGGTAGAAAATGGTGTTTACTGAAAGTCAACTTAAGACTTGAAAAAGTGGAACTGATTATTTGTTAGCAGCTAAGGCTAAATATACAATTCAAACCAGATGGAGCTGGAGCAAAAGGGAGGGAGATGACTGGAATTCATCAAGTGGCCGACAGTCCCGTTGTGTGTGTGAAGGTCAAGACGTGTGGATGGGTTGTCCACCAACCCATCCACACTGGGGGGTACGTTGCCCAGGACCTTAAAAACACCACTGCATTTAAAAATGCAGCATCACTGAGGTGGACGTCAGATTTGGACACAAAGTTCCTGGACATCAATGGATCCGTGTGTCTTCTACTGGTTTCTACAATTTGAGCATCAAAACTTTATCACAACCCTGTGTCTGCTTGTCAGCTTGACATGAATGTAACATTGACAAACATCTTCAGGAGATTTTATTTTGTCCATTTGCGCAATATTGTATGATATTATTTTGTTATAGCTCCTCGATTATTGAGCCATAAAATCGTAGATATTGACAAATTTGATCTTAGCGTGACGTAAATGTCAAAGGCATGAATGTTAAAGGCATTCGTATTCATTTATATTCAATGTCAACAGTGTCCCAAGAGTGACGATTCTTCAGCCCTCTGCCCTGCATGCTGTTTACTAGTTGTAAAGTGCTAGCTTTGTGATGCTAGCTTTGCGATGCTAGCTTTGCGATGCTAGCTTTGCGACGCTAGCTTTGCGATGCTAGTTTTGTGATGCTAGCTTTGTGATGCTAGTTTTGCGATACTAGTTTTGTGATGCTAGCTTTACGATGCTAGCTTTGCGATGCTAGTTTTGTGATGCTAGCTTACGACTATGATCACGACTTACCTTCGGAGGAAGTTGCGGTACTGGTCGTGTCGTGTTTCAGCAGTCCTCCTCATGATGTTCTGAAACACCTCACGGTCCAAAGCCCATGTCCGAACATTGTTCACCGCTGTGAAAGCAACATCACAAACATCAGTACGCTGCAGGTTCTGACCTCTGACCCCGACTGCCAATGCTACAGGGGCTGCATCTGTTATCAATAGCAGGAAGTGGATGGTAGATTCTGTCCATTCATCCAACTAACCGCCTCTTAGTGCAAACAAAGTTAGGTTGTTATGCTGAGAAAAATCCAAATCAGTTCTTGAATCACATCAAACGTACGGAAGCTCTGGAACAACACTAGTTTTGTCCAAGGAGGAAGTGGAAGCTTCATGTTTAGTTGTAAAGATCTATTTTATCTGTTGTCTTCTCCAGTTTGCCCAGAATATTGAGGTCAACTCAGCGTCCCTCCCTGAAAGGTCAATGACTTGGTTAAATATACAAACGTGGACAAGGAGCACTCGTATATGTGGTATGTGCTCTCCAAACAAGGCCAGGTCCAATTAGAATGCAGCACTGTGCACGTATGTAAATCCTTTGTCAACACGCACGAGAAGCAGCTTGTTTGCTTCGCTCTAATGACCCGTTTGATCCTTCGTCTTTAAGAAGTTGCCTCGACAAAGAGGAAGATCACAGGTGTCTGGTTACGCCCAGATGTGTGCAAACTATACGACAAAATAATGTTGTCCCGTTCTGTCAAACGAATCTTTTGGGTGAACGAACTGTACTGAATCACTCACTGAAAAGATTCGTTCAATTCTGTGGGTGAACCTGATTCGTTGGTTCATTACCTGAACAAGTGAACGAATCTTTTGAACAAATCTTTGTACTGCACCGTTTCCAGTGATTCAGAACACCTAATACAACTGTTTTGTGACACTATATTTTATGGACGATATGTGTATGAATACTTGAGTTGAATGAATTCGAATTGATCCGTCATCGAAGCTGAGTCCGACATAACTTGTCGTTGTGCTTCAAACCCGAGTCACAGCAGGTGAGATCAGCACGTAGATTCTAGCGGTAACACCAACCGAACCTGAACCGGCAGAGGAATGTTGTCCACAGACGTGAACAATGGCGTCACGACCGCCGTCGACGTGTAGGAGTGTTTGTTACCTCGCACTGATGCCGTACGCGTGCAGTTGTACAGGATGGCTAATTCTCCAAACGTGGTCCCGACACTTATCGACGTGAGCAGTTTGTTATGTTGAAAAACATCCAGCTTCCCATCTGTAGACATGAAACAGGGACAACAGATCAATAACAAATATCCTTGTTATACTCACAGACGGACGAATCTAAAACAAACCACAATTATTTAGGTGTTTCCCAGTATGCTGTGTTGCCTAGCAACTGCGAGTTTATGGTCGCCTTCACCAATCGCTTTCACAGCTTTACGTGAACAAGGAATAGTATGTTGAAGGTGTGTAACCGTGGTTACCAACGACATGCAATGATGACAATTTTTTTGCGTTTCTATGATATATTTGATATCATATTTCCTGTGGTGATACATGCACTAAACGTACACGATGCTGTGGATCAACCATGGAACAAGGTGCCTCTCTTCTCTTTTTGTTGGGTTTCCTGGCTGATGCATGACAGACAGGACAGACTATTGATGACTACAGAGGTTTTCTTTTACTTCCAATCACTGAATGTCCCCTGCAGGTTCGTCACCCACTTCCAAAGAACCTCCGGACGGCACCAACCACCCAGTAAATAAGTTTGAGGTGGGGTAAACACATGTGTAACTGAATAAATAGCAGGGCAAACATGCAGAGGAGGGTTCTGGTGCGGTTTGGTCCCCGTCTGGGCGTCTGAATGAATTCATATGTGTCCAAATATAACTTGTTGGCTCTGCTGCCAGGAGCTGGTGAACCAGAGGAATTTCTGCTGCAGACACCTGCCAAGAATACTTTTCACAAGCCAGAATACATTTTATATCTACGTTTTTCGGAGAACAACATGAGACTAGTAAACGGTGAAAACAGGAGGGGAGTTGAAGAGACAGATGGATTTGTTGTGATTGTAACCAATCAGGAGCGTTTGATTTGATTGGCTCCAGTCAGAGGCTGAACAACAGCTGGAGGCTGATGCCAAAATACTCTCAGACTCTATAAATCAGTGCGGCAGGTGCAGGGTTTTTTTTCTCTAAATACAAAAAAATGACATAAAACTGTCCACACATCGCTGGACACTGACTAAATTAAAACATTACAAAATTTGTTCCAAAGCAGAGACTGGTAATTGGAATTTTAACTCTTGATGTCAAACCAGTAGTTACTTTTCAATGTGTAGATGTGTTACCGACCTTCTAGTGTTCTTTATTTGATTTCATTTCCAGGAATATTCCGTTTGCAATCATCAGTACACATTACACCTGACATCGGCAGCAGGAACTGACCTAGCACCTGCTGAGCTCCAGCCCCTCGTTCCTGGGGACACAAGGGCCAGAGGGCGGGTCCTACCTGCCAGGACGAACAGATGGTTCCCAGCCTCTCCCTGCTGGATGACGTACTGTCCGTGGCAGTAGGTGCACTCGTACATACACTCCACCATGTCTTTGACCTGCTGCAGCTCCAGACGCCTCAGGTACTGGTTCTTGTTCAGGGCGTCAGTCAGCAGTTTCTTCACACTGTTACAGACAGATAGCCATAAGGGTACAACTTAGCCAGTAGGGGGCAGCATATTACCAGAGCGTTGTTACTAGACAGCGTGACGCCGCAGGAAAAGAAGACGGATGTTGGGAAACTGAATCACTGACACAAACTGTGACTGGAACCAGTTCTGTAGAACTGCAGAAAGAAAGTAAATGTATAAATAGGAGTTTTTAAGGAAGTACTGCATTAATGCTGAGGATGTTTTTAATGAGCTTGAGTATGGTTTAGTTTATCATTTTATTCTATTACATCTGTAGTTACGGCCAACATTTCATCGGTCCATATTGCTAGAGGTCAAAGAAACACATTCTACAAAAGCAATAAAATAGTAAATACAAGATGTAACCTGTGTTTTTTTGTAAATAGCTGTAAATAGTGATTATTCACTGTTTTCTGATGTGGTCCGGTCGGTTTGAAGAGTTCCACATCCACTTTACTCACCAGCCTTCGTGTCTGTCTGATAAATAATTTCTTGCCAGCGAAACGACCATTTGCAGCCATCCGACAATGAATCAAGTCAAACAGCCGAAAAACATGAAATCCTGATGTTCTCTTGCCGTGAGAAGAAGGCACCACCTCCTCTGGCGAGTCGTGAAGCAGAAGGGTTCAGAGTCATGGTTGGATGCAGACTGTCGGTGTTTGTCACCTCGTCGTGGGAGAGAAACGACCACTTTGGGCAGACGACATCAGACGTCATCAGACGACATCAGACGTCATCAGATGACATCAGACGTCATCAGACGACATCAGACGTCATCAGACGACATCAGACGTCATCAGACGACATCAGACGTCATCAGACGACATCAGACGTCCTATGTTCTTCATGTTTGCACCAGAACCTGTTCCCGGTCTGGTTCTCTCATGCTCTTCTCCGTGTTGTTCTGGTTATATAATACATCGCCAGTGGAGCATCGACAGAGACATAAACTCACTTCACCCCGACCAGTCGAGGCAGAAGGCCGCACACACACACACACGTAGCCTTGGATCTGCCAGAGGTTTCTCCATCGTTCAGAGCTGTAGTTCTTCAGTGTTCTAGAACATTAGTTTCATAACGGGGGGTCGGTTTGGACACATGCTGGTGCTCTGGAAGTCTCTGACGCAATAAACACAACACCGTCATAATTATATTCTCTAATGACATGTTTAGGACTTTCCAGGGATCAGCACACCTCCACCTGCCACCCACCAGGCTGGTCCTTCGTAGGCCAGCAACTGGGGTCTGTTGCCCCCGACAACACATCTTCAGAATCCCTATGGATTCATGATGGGAGTCAATCAATATATCGACAGGAGTTTCTACTATCTCTAGTAAACATGGGCAGGCACCAAAATATTAGAAACACCTGTGTGTCTAACAAACGAATGATGAATGTGGATAAAACCTCTGTCAGCTTGAAAGTTTTTAATTCATGGAGCAGCCGATGTACTGGATCACTCTGGTACAAATGCACCTTGTGAAGTTGGTGTTTTTTTGCCAAAATGAGACTGAGTAACAACACTTCCTGCACTACTGTTAAAGAACAAAAAGGAAATGATATAATTGTGAAACAGACGTGGGCAGCGTGTGTTAACAGCCCTGATGAATGTAAAACACAAAGGATGATGATGTGTTTGCATCCATCTGCCGGGATTTTAGAAGATAAAAGTCTTTACTCAGCTAATTGACTTGACAGTTTAAGTCTGGGGCTCGACAACAGCAATTAGGATTATGATAAATTGTGTTCCATAACATAGCAGAAAAGGGGAAGACATTTTGAGAAGTGTTTCCCAAAAGTATCTAATGACTTCCATTATTGTATATCTATTATTATTATTTTTATTATCGTCATAATAAATCGTTAATATATCGTCATTTTTCTGTTTTTGTGTCTAAAATAATTGTGAATTTCTCCACTAAAAAAACACTCACAGTCATCAGTCAACTACTTATAACTATATATTATATTGTTATTAACTGACGAGTTGTTAAAGTTCTACTCTGATAATATCCAGAATAATGACAGGAGAGAAATCCTCAACGCCCGTACGCACGTTGTTACAGCTCACAGCCACTAGAGGGCAGTGATTGCCGTACGTGTCAATGCATTTCCTCAGTTTGGATTTGGATCCTGTGTTATATCCTCTTATATCCAGAGAACTTACTGGAATGACACGTTCTATTGTCATATTGGTTTGGGGGATTTGTTTGAGTTAGTTATTACATTAACTACTAATCACAACCTAATACTGAACTGGATCTGATGAATCTATGCACATAAGAAGTACATGAAATAAAGCGTCCGTGAGCAAACTGATGTCCAGAACAATACACGACAGTTTTGGGGTGTTTTTTTCTGCTCCTGCTCGCCATCGTCCTGTTTTTGCATCTCGCCCACCTTTCACTGTTGTTTCCACTTTGAAAAACATCACCCACTCAGCTGGGAAATCTGAGAGGGAGGGTGTGATGCAGTGTGAACAGGATCTCACCCAGACTGTGTTCTCACCTCGCGTCTTTCGGGACTCTGGCCTTCTCGAAGGAGAACCTGGGCAGGCTGCTGGAGTCGTAGGTTCTGGACGTGGGTTCGGCCGACACCCCGGCTTTGGCCCCTTTCCTCCTGTTGAGGGTTTCCTTGATGCGGACGCTGAGGTTGGGGCTCCTCTTGCAGTCGGCTTTCATCGACTGCGTCCGCGACGGCAGACCGGAGCGTCCGCCCCTCGTCCCGTCCTGGAGCCTGTCGAGCTGCACGCACTTGTTGTGCAGCTCCTCGCTCAGCTCGGCCAGAGCTCGCGTCTGCTTGGCCAGCTGCTCCTGGAGGCTTCTGATCTGCTGCTCTCTGGCACTAAGCTCCTCGTCCTTCCTCTTGCCTTCTCGCTCCAGCTCCTCCACCCGCGTCTTCAGCGAATCCAGGGATGAGTTTTTGGAGGCACCACCGTGGTCTTTGTGAGCGCGGCCATTGGAGGACGTGTCGGCGTGTTTGTGGCGTTTCGATTTCATTGAGCTGTTCCCCATCCTCTCCCCCTGAGGACAGGGGCACAAAGGGAAGGGAATCATTCAAGGATTCAAACATTCTGAAGGAGACGTGAGAGGTTCGAACAGTGCTGGGTGACACACGTCCAGCCGGAGTCACTGTGAAAGCCCATGACGTGGTCCATGATGAACACATCCCACTGCTGACCCGTCCACCACCCGTGTTCACAGACAAGTTCTAGCCATGTGTAGTCGTACTTCGTCTCCTTTACGTAACCGTTTTATCCTCAGAGTAGGATCCTCTCGTCTGTGACGGTTCGCCATCGTCCAGGTCGGTTGTTTAACAGTAGAACACTGGACTACACTCGTCCAACAAACCACTGAATGAACTGATACTTCTTCTGACTGTGTGAGCTCACGCTGCCACCCCAGCGTGGCATTTCAGCTGCTGAACCATACTTTTATTGTAACCAAATGTACATTTGGTCGTTAAAAGCTCAAAGTGTTGATCTGCAACCGACGTTTGAGGCTGTGAGACGGCTCTTAAGCTGTGAAAACGCAAAGAATGAAAACCAGGAGAAACGTGGGATGCTGAGATGAGAGAAAACTTTAGAAAATGAGAAAGAGTGAACCTGTGTCTATCCAGGAATCGTCATTTATTATTCAGAAGACAGGAAGTATTAGATTACATCGACAGTCTCTCCCATCTGCTCTGGTGGTGGCAGGGAAGGAAACACTGCTGCTGCTCTGGCAGCTCATCCAAATCCAACTTTGAGGGGTCGGTGCCTGTCTGTGGACACATTGGTCAGTGTGCATGTGGGCAAGAAATGCCAGAGAACAATGGTGGTGTTGTTGTGGGGGTCTGTCACCCACTTACAAATACAGGCGGCTTCATTCACGGCTGACAAACATGCCAGCGAGCGTTTTATTCTCTGAACTGTCATCTATGACCGTTTCAAAAACAACAACAACAACAACAACAAAGAAACGCTCCTTATTGTACACATCTGCAGGTGTACCGTTAAAAAGATGAAACAAAAGTAATTTATATTTTAAAAAACTCAGTTTGTTCCTACCTGATGAGCGACTCTTGCTTCAAACGAACAATTCGACGGGAGAAACGATGGGTGCGAACATCCGAGCATCAGTCAACACACGGTGAGTTGACACTGCTGCTGCTGCTGCTCCGCCGCATCCTCTCTCCTCCTCCTCCTCCTCCTCCTCGGGGATCTCCGCTGGTACTCGGCTGTGCGCGCTCTTGCGTGCGCGGTCACGGTGGCTTTGAGAGCAAGCGCGAGAGCGACGTGACGTCTCGACGTAAACAACGTCAAGTGCGGACTGGTCGGGAAGAAGTTTAGTACACTCAAAAGTTAATAAGTCACGTAGGGGTTGCCAGTTAGCACAAAATCCCCCTAATGCTTCTTCGTATCAAAACAGTTCAAAACGGTTCAGAACAAGTTCTCTCTCGAAATGTCTTAACAACGCAATACAGACCTCCTCAATGCTAATATTCTCAACTGAAGTCACTAAATAACTTAATTGACAATAGATAAAGGTCAAAAGTATTAACGCTATTAGCTAGGTACTCACGTGCTGCCTCATTAGACAGTGTTTTTCAGAGCACAGATATTCGGAATAAAAAAGCTACAAAGACAAAAAGCGACAAAAACAGTGACGTGTCAGAATAAGTACACATCATGATGATCACAATCTCGTTTGTTATTTGTTGTCGTAAAACATGTTCACCTTGTGCGTGTTGCTACTGTAACAACGTTCAAGTCAACACAGAGCTGCTGCCTCGGTGATCGATTGCTTTTCCCGCCGTGTCTGTCTGTGACATCAGCAGGTGACCCGCGGCGCATTCCATTGACTGGCACGAGGCCAAAGCTGACTCATCTGCTACAGTCGGACACAAAATAATGACGATGATCCAGGTCACTGACCGTCAGCTGCAATCCGAGGGGCTGGCAGAGGATCTGAGCACATGTCCTCTTCGGAAGTAGCATCACGTCAAAGTATCGTGCTCTCACCGTTGGCACGGATGAGTCTTGATCGTAGACTCATTTCCCAAATGAAGTCCATTATGGATTGTGACGAAGTTACGCTGAAATTTGAGCTGAGTTTGATTTGACACAAAATAAATTAAAATCTAAACTAAGCTAACACGTACGCATGACGCACTAACATTAGCCAAAGTTAGCCAGCTAGCATGCAGAGATGTTGAAACCCGTACACTCTTCTTTAATAGACGTTATTTATTTCTTCGCCCTGAACACATTCACATCAGATGTTGTTGATGTAACATGATATCTTTGATTCGAATTACTTGTTACAGACATCACTATAAATATCTAATGCGTCATATGTTGGGTTGTTTTTAACTTGTGTGATTTGTGACGCATCACTCCTCAGGTGTGTGTGAACGGAAGTACCCGGATGGTTGGTAGATAGCGTCAAGTGGAAGCCAGCTGCAGTACCTGTTCTTAGCCAGCTGGTGGAGCCAAATATGCGTTTATTACCTGCCTTCATTCATCTCACGTTCAAAGACACGTTTGTACTGACCTTTGACAATAAATCTGTTGCAGTTACAGAGTTTGTTTCTCTCATCTGTGACATAACCTTTCGACAATAAAGATGGGTTTGATTTCATTGTCCAGAAATATTACGTCTTCCCGTTCTCCCGTTTTATTTTGTCGGTGCAACCACATAAATAATAAATGTTGCCAGTCCAGTGAGCGCCAACAGAAAGGGGAATGAAATAAAACATTCAAAATATCAGCTGTAATATGATACATGTACTATACTCTATGTGACGCATGTACGTTAAGTAGTCCAAATGTGAACATTAGCATTTTTTTATCATGGATAATATTTCTAGGAAAAATCCTTGAAGTTTTTCCAAAAATATGGTGGTTAGATGTACTGGAATTTGTAACTAAACTTCTATAGGTTTCTCCTTCCCAAAAAATTGTACTATCACACAAGTGTACACTTCTTTAAACATGCAAGAATATGTCACAAAGCCAGTGTCTCATTTTAAACATTATTTTATTAACTTTCTCTCTTAAACACAACTATTTCATTTATAAACTGTTTCTCTATTCGCACAGATGATGAACACGGGGGGGGGGGGGGGG
>CAAKHB010000309.1:51322-66498 GCA_901007665.1 Aeoliscus strigatus | reverse complement strand
GTTCTATTTCTGACGGATGCCGGAGCGGAGACGCATAAATTTGGCACAAAATCCATCGAGCGGGGCAGGAAGTCCAACACAGAAACAAAATAAATATCCGGTTACTTTTCACAATAAAACGCTCGACGTTGACGCCAGATCGTATTTCACACTATTTCACCAGTACTTTCAACACAGAACATTTATTAAGAGTATTTATTTACGAACGAGCTACTTTCTCCTGGTGAAAGCACAAAATACCGAAAAAAAGTCAAACACAAGTAATTCCGACTCTCCTCTGTGTCTCCCACCTGGAGACACTTGTGTTTCTTCCTGGATTTATCACACATACACGAAGTTTCGCGTGATTCTACGTGTTTTCACCGCGCGAACTTGTCGGTCACGTGACTGACGGACCGGAGCCGCGACGCAGTAGAAACGCATCCGGTTTAAATGGACGGAGCGCGCTGACGGAGCAAAGACGGATCGGAGACGCATCGGAGACGCAACGCAACGCACACGCAGCCGGTGTAAATCCAGGGTGAGTCCTGTGTCAGCGGCTTCACAGCCCCGGAGTTAGGAATCACAGAGGTAGAATGACGGAGAAGAACAAAAACCAGGGTCAATATTGGAGAAGAAGATGCTAGATGGACTCGTAGAAAGGATTTTCTTGGCATCAAAACACACGTGAAAATGGCGGCTTTTCTCCTCCATCGGTAAGAAGCTAACTCGCTAGCTAACTTAGCTAACGTTACTTGTGGGCCTAATCCCTCTTCACCAACGTTACTTGTTTTCATTCTATGACATTGACCCTAGATATGACGTCACTGGTCGTGAACCATCCACCTGCACACCCAGTAAACGGAGGACCCGGAGGAGACTCAGTCCTCCTGTCCTGGACTTTCACCACTGCTGTGAGTGTCTGTATATTCTATCTATTTGTATTCACACAGGTCTCATAGACGACCATGAACATACTGTGAAGTTCTGTCGGATGTTTGTCAAATCATCCTCAACAGGCACAATGAAAAAATGTCTGTTATAGATCTGTCTGTTATAGATCTGTCTGTAATTGATCAGGGATCCTTGGATAGCAGAGATAATGTGTCACTGTTATAACATGTATAGATTAGTTGATATTTGTTGTTTCCCTGTGAGATTCATCACATGACCCAGTTGTGTATTGTTGTATTATTTTTGTATTACTATTTCTGTGTTATTTTTTGTGTTGCAATTCCAATGCGACCCCACTAGATGTCGGTATTCTGCCGCTCACAGGTGGTTTAATTTATTGACACACACTTATAAACGCCTCATGCTGTCATCAGCTCCTTTTTTTTCCCATAAATTGCACACTCGGCCAAGACCTTGACCATAAAACCAAAGTAAAGGTGAAGTCGATATCTTTATTTTTCACCTCTCCGTTAAGAGATTCAATACAGCTGTGTCTCTATTTGTTTGTTGTGACAGTATATAAGAATAAACAAACAGCCTGTTTAATAAGTATGAACCAGCAGGTTGAGTGTCAGTTTGGTCCACAGTGGTATAAACCAGACATGATAGCAGGTGGAAAGGAGCTCCTCGATGGAGCTCCGTGCTCTCCGAGTGCTGTTCTAGTCATGTCACTTTTATTTAAAAGGGAAGAAAAAAAACTCAGTGACAAACATAAAAAGGTCAATAATTCCAAAACATGGAGTAGCGGAGTCGGTATAGAAATCCGCAGTCCTCAATTTGATTGGTCAGACCATCTGCAGCCAGATGTCAGAGTCTCCAAATCACTGAACATCTCCTTAGAAAGGTCCAGTGACACCAGCTCATGTGGTCTGAGCTCTTTTTGTAGTTCCTTCCAGGAAAAGAGCAGAGCAAAGTTAAACTAGGAGACCCTGTGGTTCTCTGATAGATGTAAGTCAGAAGGTTCGTTTTATAAACGGGAATTCAGCTGGTTGAGTCGACGGCAGACAAAGACGAACACGCAAGACCATCCATTAACGTCAGTTTTTATTTTATGTCGTTATGGACGTTATCAGGGCCCTCATGACCAAACAGGTGTGTGTGTGTGTGTGTGTGTGTGTGAGAACCAGCCAAACAAAATAAATAACTTTTGTACGTGGTCAAAATAATTCGAGGAATTTTCATTTAAGAAGAAATAAAACAAAACATCTGGGCTTCCAGGTCCAAATCAAGCACTCTGTGTGTGTGTGTGTGTGTCTAATAATTCGCTGGCGTGGTTGCCATAGTAACCACACACACAAAAATTGGAAAATAATTATTATTTAATTATTTTTAAAAAATTAACTTGATGTGAGTTTGTTTGTGGTTTTAGAAAAATATTCTAGATATTTTAGTTCGTCCAGCAGCAAAGAAGGAAAAATCTGCACAATAAATCATCTGTGTAGCGGCATATAGACATTCAAACTCCTGTGTGATGTAGGGTTCAAACATTTTGTTTTCTGCTCGGCTGGTGTCTCTCCCTCTTCTCGCTGTGATTGGTTTGTTCCAGGTCACCTGACCTCACCTCACCTGCGTCAGCGCCAGCACACACCACCACACACCACCACACAAAGTTTGCCATGTTCGGCATCTCGCGGCCGACGAGCGCTGAAGTCGTCGTCCATTTTCTCGCTGCCTCGGGCGTCAGCGTTGTATCATGAGAGCTGAGTTTGCTGCTACAACTGGAACCAGATGTGAGAGCAGCACAGATGTTAGAAGGGCTGATTGGATCAAACCCAGAGATGGAATCCAAGATGAAGAACCTCCGCTCAGTCGTTTGTAGACGGTATTCACCTGAGCTCATTCGTCCTCATGTCAATGTGAGCGTCCACTGGAACCTTCCACACATAGAAACACACTGAACTATACTGAAACAGACAGTCCAAATAATGACATATGTGAAACAAGCAGACATGTGTCTGTCACACTCCATGCTGTTTTTTTTTTTTTTTTTTTATATTTTCTCTTTATCCTGATATAATATTCTCCACACGTTGTACTTTTTTCAAATTGTTTTTATTTACCTTCTTATTTTCTGCTTCTTGTCTTCTTTATGTCACTGAATTATACGTTTTGGACCAGACAAATCTTGTTGTATTTAGTTAAATCAATGCTAAAAGCAGGAAAGGATGACAAGTGATTAGTGACGCTGAAATCACAGAAAAGACGTCACAACAAACGTCTCGTCCACGTTGGTCCTCTCACCTTTGTTGTGTAGAAACAAAAAAATCTGATTCATTGCTGAAGCTGCAAATGATCAAGATGCTAAAAAAATGAGTCGCGGCAGCATATTGAAGATGTCAGTTATTCAACTCTCCAGAACATTCTTCTGTCAAATCTGTCAAACTGAAGAGTTTACTGATGTGTGACTCGATGAGAACAAGTTTGGTAATGAATATATTATAACATTATATTATGTATTTACATGATAATATTCAGATTGAATTAAATATATTGATAATAAATAATTGACTTTCAATTATGAGCTACATAAGATTAATACTTATTCCCACTTCTTTTTAAAATATGTAAAATAATTTATTTTGTGTTTCTTTTGTCACAGTTATGGTTGTAGTTGCTGTTCCGATTGTGTGTGTAGCATTATTTAAGTTGATTCTAAGTTAAGGGGTCAGAGGGACTGAAGGAGGCTCAAAGCATCAACTCTACTGTGGCAGCGGTTTCTGAACCCCCGCTGGTGGAGGGCAAAGGTGAAACTAACAACGATAACAAATAGTTCTCGAGCACTTAAGAAGGATTCTGGGGAAATGTTTTCACCCTTCAGCTCCATTTAACACATTGTTTTTTGAAGTAAAACACACGTTTTCACTTTTCACATGCAAATTCTATTCTGTGCAACAGAGTTGAACAGCACAACAACCCTGCATCGATGGTTAATTGACGGTGGCACAAATATCAGTAAATTAATTTGAGATTTATACATCTCCGATATTATCATGATATATAAACCATTGTCCACATTCAAAGCTCAAAAAATGCAAAACTTAAAGTATTATCAACATCTGCTTTCTCTGATGAAGACAACGTTTTCTGAGATCAATAATAAAATTTGTGGTTTCAGCTTTGAACCTAAATGATACAGAAATAAATAAATAGATACATACAATGCACTTTTTGATCATAATAGTCCAACTTACTTGAAAACTAACTTCTAAAGTCTGTTTAAATCTGCACTGATACAGTTCACTTGTCCAATGTGTGCACAAAACTGTAAACTGCCTCAAAAAACGTAAAACAAATACAATAATATTTCTATTGTTAATTCTTTTCCCCACTCCCAGCCTCATCCAATAGGAATTATTTTCCATCTGTGTCCTCACCTTATGTCCCACTTCTGAGAAAGAAGTACTTTTTGCAAGGGATGGACATGTGTACAGCAGGTGGTAAACTGGTGGTATGCAGTAAACTACTGCTCAGAGTTGGCCCAAGTAGTGAAGTATATTAAGTTAGGGATTTATGTTTGCGAACGCAGGTGTTCACATTTATTATGATCTGATTGCATATGAGCATGTTCACAGCACATTTGTGGGGGGAAAAAAATCTTTGAGCGTGTGCGCTCATGTCTATGAACAGATTGAAGCTGACATGTATCCGTGATGTATTTACCTGCTGACAGGCGCACGCCGTCCGTACCGAAAATTGCACTGATTTACGCCAACATAATGCACGTGTCTCACACACACACACACACACACACACACTCGCCCTTCACTGCTCGAATTACCTGCTCCACATAGATGCAGAGTGACAGTCAGTGGCTCCAGCTCATGACCTCATGACACAGGAGAATTTGTCACCAAAGGATCAGTTATTCAACATGGACAATCATATTTATAATGAAGATACAAATAAAGATTCAAATTGTACAACAGTAATCATCTAAACTAGCAACAAATGTTAAGAAAAGAAAAAAAAAAAACGATATAGATTTACCTCTCACCCTGCTCCCACGCGCCTGATTCAGAATAACCCTGACGCCCGAGGACCAGAGTTGAAGACCACTGCTGCACACCTCAAATTTATGAATGTGTGTTCTCTGCATGTGTTTCTGGAGAACAGCAGTCTTTGAGTCGGCTTTGGGCCTCGACACACGTCAGTCCAATTCAGAGGACCCAAGTTCAAAATCCAAGATGGCGTCGGTAGCACAGTACTGTGTGTCAGTATAAACTGTTTTTGATCACTCATGTGTCCATTTCCATATCTGTTTGTCAGTGGGAATGTTGCTATGGTGTAGTTGTACGTGGAACACCACGGAACGTGTTGGTTGTGGTGGAACTGGAACTCAAACAACTGTTTTTTCACTGTGGGTTCACTGTGTGTTCAGGTTCCCATTGCTGACAGGTGGGACAGCAGTCCAGTCTCCAATCAACCAATCAGCGTTGGTGCGTGTGACCAGAAACATCATGTGACCAGAAACACAACCAGTTGATGCTACGTGAACCTACGCTAACCTGCCATAGCGAGTTTAATGTCCTTTTGATTTGTAGCCCCCAAAAAAGCTTTTCACGCACAGTTGGTAATGAGCCAGCAGGAAGTGAAGCTTTACGGCCGTTTTCAGTAAAGTGTTGTGTCAGCAGACATCAATACGATGTTCAAAAGTAGTGGTGGGAATAATAAAACATTCTAAAGAGACCTCATTTCTTACGGTCCATCGATGAAGTCCAGAAGCACAACTGTCAAACTGTCTATCAGGTTCAAAGTTGTTTCTTAAAAACAAAAGCAGCAAACATTTACTCACCATATCATTTGTGTTCCAGCACATGCGAGCAGAAATTCGCTCAGCGACCGTTTTATGAGCTGTTTGAAAGCATGAAAGTACAATCAGCACTGGTCTGCACGAGGCGACATGGACTCATTGTGGGACACAAAGTGCTTCTTCTCACATCCTGGCTGTTGTACAGTTCAGTTCAGTTCAATTCAACTTTATTTGTATCGCCCAACATCACATTTTATAATTGTCTCGATGGACTTTACAGTCCGCACATTGCTGCACCCTCTGTCCTAAACCCTCAGTCAGGGTGAGGAAAAACTGTCCAAAAACCCCTTATAACGGGAAAAAGAGGCAGAAACCTCAGGGAGGACCACAGAGAGAGGGACCCCCCCTCCCTGGGACGGACAGACCAGACATAGGTGTGGCATGCAGAGACAATGAACATATGATGAGAATATGAGAAGCAGTGCACTGGTCAAGTAAACGTACTCAGATCAGGAAGCGGAGAATATGTTTTGCCCCAGCACCACCACCCCCACCCCCACCCCCAAAAAAAAAAAAATAATATACAGTATATATATATATACACATATGTTAATATAAATAATGTTGTCATCATCTGCACTTTGGCTTCAGCTCGTTCCAGAAAACTCCCTTTCTATTTATATATATATAGAAATAGAATATATTCTATATAATAGAAATAGAATATATTCTATATAATATATAGAAAGGGAGTTTTCTGGAACGAGCTGAAGCCAAAGTGCAAATTTTCCTGGCTTGACCTGAGGCGTAGGTGGTGCCTGGAAAACACAATGTGTTGTTCAGGTAATGATAATAACTCAGAAGTCTGTCAGCCTAACCTAACCTTGACCTCACCTCACCTCACCTCACCTTCACCGTAACCTAACCCCGCATGACCCAGGCTCAGAATCCTGAATTACTTTCTGGTGCTTTTTGCACTTCTGCCCCCTCCTTGAAGACGTTACGCCTCGACCTCAATTTGACTTTCACTTTTCCTCAGTTTCGTTCTACATGATTTCTATATGATGCTTGTCTGTATGTTAGGGTTTGAATAGTCCAAACAGATATTTACGAGCAGGTCGAACCTCTGAAAGCTTTCAATTTGCCTGTGAGACGTTAGTGTTTGATCGCAACACATCTGGACTTTGCCATCTTTGCCGCAGCCCACGCCTTCAGTGTGCCTTCTTTGCGTAGCAGGAAACACTCTCCAACGAGTTCTCCGAGTTTCTTTTGTGTTGCTGAAGGTGTTTACGTCCACCTCCTACAATTTCCTGTTAACCTGTGAATGGACGTCATAATGCTCTGGACGTTCTGTGTCAGAGGCCTAATTCAGCTCCTGCGATGAGTTTGCAAAGAGTTAAGTAAGTAAAAGTTGTGTAAAATGCACCGACTGCAACAAAAGTAGCTGCTGTTCCTGTTCCACTGAGAACCAGAGATAAAGGATTTCTCTTCCTTCATAGCTCCATGTTAGTTTGTGAGGTGAATCTGGTCACGTCTGGATCATTAAAGACATGTAGAAATGTCTGTAAATTTCAAATAATTTCAAGATCTCGTTGTTCAGGTTGTTTTAATCCTAAAGCAAAATACTATATTTTTCAGTTCCTGTTACTAATTGTACCTTTGTAGAGCTGCTTTAAGTAAAACTGCACATAATACACTGCCCGTTCTTTAATTGTAAACATTTTGATCATGTACTTGTACTTAAACAATGGGATCTTGGTGTTGTTATTGTTATTTATAAGTTATTCTGCTGGTATTTTACTGGTCCAGCCCTTGAAAAAGTTGGGCAGAATGTGGCCCCTGAGCTTGCCAACCCTGTTCTATGACGTTCTAGAAGAACCGCTCTCGTCCAGCCGCCTGTTTTCATCCTACAGATGGAGTCGATCATTACCTGCTCAAACTTTAAAAACAAACTGTTTTATTAGCAGATAAAGACATAGCTTTCATGCCGCTGCCGCTTGGATGGAGAACAGACGACCATTACTCAGCAAGCGTCACGTGTCACGCACTCCATCTCAGTACAACACATCAAGTACATTTACCACAGACTACAATTCATAATTGCTCAAATAGGCAAAGAAGGGCAGGGAGCTAAAACCTGTGGAAGTTTCCAGATAATCACCTCATGCTGTTTGAAACTCAGCAGACAGAAGACAAAGTCTATCAGGTTCCCGGCTCTGGTAGTCAAACACAAAAATGTCATCGCTGGTGAAAAATGCAGTTCAGCTGTAAACTTCTATATATTGTGATTTGTATTTATTCATTTCTGTAGTAGAGACACAAAACATAGGTGAAAAGTAAAGAAAAAAATGTATGAGGGTTAAGAACCACATGAAATACGTCACACAAAATAATACATGAAAAAAGGAACAGATAGCGACTTTGTTCGTTTTTAAATTACACCTACCTTACAAAAAACATAAAAAAACCACTGTTTTTAGAATCATAATCATTTATTCATTATACACAAGTATGTGTCTGTCTCTCAAACACAAGAATAGAAGGACAGAAAAGATACATTATTTACAATTTTACATTTTAAACTTGCACTCAAAGCTGTGGACCGCAAACATGAAATAACTTTACAAGAAATGGAAAACAGTAGCTGCTATGATTCTTAGAAATTTTGATTCAGAGCAGCATGAATTAATTTATCAATAACAATCTCTCGAGACACGACAGCTCAGCTCAAGTTACTGTCATACTATTGTTATTATTATTAACATTTTTATTGTTATTGATCATGATAATAATATAATGATAGAACAGATCTTACTGATCACAAAAATGTGTTTGTGCTCAAAGCAGTTTAACGATAGGCTCATGTGAATACCATTGACCTGGCTGAACCTCCAGCAAAAATACAAAAAACGATTGAACAGTTTCTGTGTGTGATGAATTTGAGTGGATTTAAAAAAAAATATACGAAATATAAGAACCAGGACCATTTTATCTCTGTTTAAGTCTCATGATTCGATAGTCACATCTGTCATGTATCAAGTCTGAAGTCTGAATAATTTAAGGTTATTGCCATGATGGGAAGAGATATTTAATGTATTTAATAAAACGCACATATGTCACATTTGGCCATCACACTGATGTCCTATTTGATCGCTGTGCACTGCGAGTTCACTTTGTGAGTTCACTTTGTTCGTCCTGATTCTTGTCAAAACAGGAATGGTGGACAGAACCTTGACAGATGTAAGATGGTTGAGACCGGTACCAGATGGTGTGTGATTGCTAAAGTGTGTCTGAGCATTCCGCCAGCTATTTCAGGGTACTGAAGGAAGCATCGAGGGGTCTGTCTCATCTCTGGAAGACACCGTAGAGATTAAGTTTGAAGTTGCAATATGTCTCTGAGGAGGTAAAGTACCATATATGTGTGGATGGAATTACTAAGTACGACAAATTTGCCTCAGTGTTTGCATAAATGGGGAATTTGCTGAGAAATAAATGCAGTAAAATGACATTAATACATGTATGTAGTGCAACACAACTGGCAATTAGCACTTTATCATTTGACAACACTATTTTTTAACATAACTTTTTTTATCTGTTGCATGTACTTTAAAGTCCTTTTTTTTGTTGTTGTTGTTGAGATGTTTTATTGTTTCTGAATGATTTGTTAGGTGCCGACCTGCCAGTGGGACAAGAGATGGATATCAGCCACTTGGCTATAAACCCACAATTTTACATTGATATGTATTGTCCCATTTTTTAAAAATATAATCGTAACCACTAACCCAGGAAATCTATGAATCAAATAAATCTAAATCTAACTTAAGGTTAAGTTAAGGGTTCAGGTTACAACTGTGTAAAACATCCACATAGTTTTTGTGTTATCCTCTTGACAAATAGCCACTCATTGATTGTGTCATGCCGAAATGAAATGACTCTACACTTACGAACGGGAGATTTGTTTTCCCTGAGAATCATATATCTGTTGCTAATCGACAAAGAAAACCAAACTAAAAAAGCATTTGTTTGCTCTCTGGAATCAACCTACCAGCCTGTCTGAACCCTTCCAAGTTGTCACTTCAGGCTGTCATTCCACAGGTGGTCGCTACATTCTCGACAAACCTTCCTAAGTACTTGTCCACCTTGACTATGATAAACTCAAGGTTTGCGATCAAGGTCTTTACATTTATCTCATTTGGGAGAAACTGAACCTCGATAAAAATGGGGAATTGGTGCATGAACAACACAAACACCAAATACATGTCCATGAGGTAATCGTCAATGTCCCCAATCCATGAGTTCATGAAACACGTCTGGACTGAAAGAAGAAAGGTACAAATGTACTGCACCTCGAATATGAGTATCCTCTTTATAGACTGCAGCTGTGACGCACATGTCTTTTCTGCTGCGTTATCAGCCCAAAAGGTAATTTAACCCGCATGTATGTGATCTGCTAGGTCGGCTGAAACACTCCAACTATTTTAAACCATGACAGACTTACCAAGATAATTCGGATGAAACGGAATAAGAACCAGCAACTAATGGTTAATGTACAAGTTAAGGCTGGTCTGAAACAATAAGAATATTTGGCATATTGCAAAAAAAAAAAAAACAAATGACCCTGGGCTTCGGGTGGTGGCCGAGAGAGGGAGGAAAAGTTCCCCAGAGCTCCAGATAAGTGTTTTTCACAACAAACATCTTGTGCAATGACTAAACCCCAGGACTCAAAGAGCTGCTCTGCACGTAAATCTAGTCTGTGCACGCTTAAATGTGTCCCCAGTTAACAAACACCTCCTCTGGTACCTTGAATGCAGTTTTAGTGTGTTGTGTACAACAGGTGGGTTGTCATTCTTTTGACAGACTTGCTGTCTCTTCAGGAAGATCAGGTCCACTATCCTTGAAATCGCCTCACGTCATAGTTGGTGATGGTGTTATGTCTGAGTGTGTGTGCACGTTTGACTGTGTGTCTGGTGTGGATGGTCGTTTCATTCCAGGTCAGCTGGTCTCGAGCTGTTTGTGTGAATGTTGAGTTTCTATTAGAAAAGTGTGCGAGGCTTCATGAGATTGTTGTGGGTCGGCACCTTACAAATAAATTCTGACTTGACTCGGAGCTGATCATGACTGAAAAAACAAGAACAAGTAGAACCGCTGCTCCGTGGCGTTGACAGGAGCCAGTTGAGGTGGTTCAGGCATCTGGTCAGGATGCCACCTAGGCGCCTCCCTCAGGAGGTGCTCCTGGCACGTCCAGCTGGGAGGAGGCCCCGGGGCAGGTCCAGGTTTAGAGACTTCAACCTGGGCCTGGGAACGCTTCGGGATCCCACAGTCACAGTTAGCTGGTGTTGCTGGGGCTCCCTGTTGAAGCTGCTACCCCCGCAACCTGACCTTGGATAAGTGGATGAAGATGGATGGATGGATGGATGGATTTGCAACTGGAATGATGCTTCTGCATTGAATTAACTCAGTTTATGTCCTTTTGTTTGGTTTTCTGTGTTTTTGTTTGTTTAAACCCAAGTGGAACCATGAGGTTACAGGGAGTGGAGATTAGGGAGGATTATAAGTACAAGGGTCAACAGTCCAAGGCAAGGGAGTGCAGAAAAGAGGTGAAGAAACGGGTTCAAGCAGGTTGGAACGGGTGGAGGCTCAGATATAAGGCTCAGAGAGGCCAGTCAGAGTAGGGATAATGAATATATTGGTGGAAAGATACTGAGGAAGACTTCAAGCGATGTGTTTTCATTTAACATTTAGAAAACATGTCAAATGTAATTTAGTTGGTAAAGTACTTTGGTAAAGACATTGAAATAGTTCTTAACATTTTGTAACAAGTTACATTTCAACTACTGACTAAAGCTGGATGAGGTCACAAATGTGAATATTATTGTCTATTTGGCTGTAGGAAAGTACTGCTGAAAACATGAGCACGTCATTTCTAATTATCATATATATATGAAGTTATATGATTGCAACCACACATCTTTAAACATCAGAGCACATGATGTTCTGAGTGATGGATTGCCACGAACTTCCTACTCGGCAGTTGTGTTTGTTGTATTTTGTGAGCCAACGACTGCGTGGGGGGAAAGAAAGGAAAGAAGCACCATTGTCATCATAAGCAAAAACACAAATTTCTCAAGAACTACATTTAACATTATTAAAGCAAACACAAAACTGCACCTACACATGTTTTCTCGTAGTCTCGGTTTGTCTTCAGGGACCTGGTTTCAACTTTGGGGGTGTAGGTTACATGCTCCTCCTGTATCTGAATGGGTTCTCACTGGGTACTCTGGCTTCTTCCTACGTCTAAACGCTGGTGGGTCGAAATTACCCATCGGGGTGAATGGGAGTGAATGGTTGCCAGGTCTTTACATTTGACCATTTTTGCGATGACGTGGCAACTTTTCCAAGGTGTATCCCCATGCATGCATAAGCCGTGACCCTTCACGGGATTCGGCGGAAGAGAAGGAACAAAAGTAATTTCAACATTAAAATATTACAGAATTACAGATAAAAAAAGTCCCTTTAAGGTCTGCAGCATATATACAAAAGCATTGAAAGTGGGGTTGTATTCACAGAAAACAATACCGCCACAAAAATATTTTGACTTTCGTGCCCCCAAAAAACAGATTCCATCTTTTTCCATCTGATACTGAGTTATGTGATGTTCAACCAAACTCAAAGCCACCGATCTAACGTGCTCGTGGCAGCACAGGCCGGCAGGAAAACACAAAAGCAAACATTTTTCATTGGTTTTACTGACAAAGCCAAAACTGAGTGTAGTTCCACCACGAGGAGCTTGACCTGTTTGGATGCTTAGAACAAAAGATATACCTGTTAGATTTCACACATCATCAGTCTGAAATCCTCCACAACCAGATGAACAGACACCATATACAGACGATAAAAGGATCCAAGGTGTTATTCTTTCTGATAAAGGAACATTGTACTGAAAACACACCAGGAGCCAAGATTTATCTTCTCGTCTTCTAGACACATAAAAAAAAACATGAGAAAAATTCAATGTATGAATGCAAATAAATTGGTTTAAAAACGGGAGAGACTGGTTTTGTGTTTGCTGGTGAGCAGGGAATTGAGTTGGGAATGTCTGTCACTCATTGTCACGTTCTTTTCGTCCAGTGTGAACACAGTAATCCAGCGGTTCTCAAACGTTTTCTGTCATTCCCCCCGTTGGAGAATGAAAAAAATTTCACAGACACACTCCCCCGATCCCAACAGAACTGTAACAAAATATGGTTTAACTTTCTTGATATATCAAAATTCCGAACAGTCCCTTTGCTGGGCTTTTTCAAAACTACAAAACAAAAAAGAAATAAAATGTGCATTCACTTTGCGAGAACAAATGCAGATATCTGGCAAGAATGATGACAGAGTCTGTTTGTGATAATTATTTGTTGCTCATCTTTTCAAAACGCGGTTTGCGGCTTGATACTGCCACTCTCAAGTCCTGAATCACCTGGTCAACTCTGGTTCTCTAGGTGTGAAATCATTTGGGACCAAAACAGAACTAAACGCTATGAATCACGTCAGTTCTGTGACGATTGATCGCAGACAAACGTGGAGTCATGAGGAGCTGTAGATCCTAGACATTTGGTAACAATAAATAACGTTTATTTGTAGTCGTAGTCTTTGAATCACGAGGACGACAAGCAACATGAAGTTTTTGTCCTATCGGGCACGCAAAGTAAACAGCAACAGTGACTCACTTCCAACACGACTAATAAAGAGAGCGCTTGGATTTTTCCCTGTGTGAAACAAAACCAAACCGAGGTGAAAGTGATCCAAAGTTGGAAACTCATCAGATGAATCAGACCCGAAGAAACAAACAAAGATGTGAAAGATGCATCACAGAGATTCAGTTGCTTTGTGCAGCTTCGGGTCAATGTGGGTCGATGAGGATTCAGCCTTCGGAAGTGGTCCAGAGATCCTGAACTTCTTGGCATCCTGATTTCCTGCTGCCATTCCTGCTGCTCGTTAGTCATCGCAATGAATTTCCAATTCCAGTTTTAGGCCTCCTGCTATTATCCAATCAGGACAATCAAGATAAGACTGTGCTCACTTTGTCTTGTCTTAGAAATCCAATGCCCAGAGTCTAAACTCTGCTCTCCGCATTGATTCAGTCTGATTAAATACATATTGAGCTGAGACGCAGAGGAACCGACATGTTACCTGATAGTCCAGTGCAGCCGAAAGACTCGAGATCATGGAAGAAGCTTTTCTGCCAACAAGAACTGTAAAATTAAGAATTTTTTTTAAGAAGAGGCGCAATTCTTTCATGCTTTCCTGGTTATATCGTCTTTTATGTGTAAAATTATGTGCAACCACAAGATAAAAAAAAAAAAAATCACAAGATCACATCATACCTGTAGTGTACCCATGTGGAATATTTTGTCATTTAGGTTTTTCAATCAATCACTTAAGGTACTTAAGGTACACTTTATTATCACCAAGGGACAATTTGTGTTCCAGTCTGCAGTGTCAACAAATAAAACCCATACACACACAAGTACACTCATTCCATGATGCTACTTCCCCCATCTGTTCCCGGCATGGCGGCGGCGGTCCCTAGGGAGCGATGGATAAACAAACAATAATGTCACGAACGACCCGTCCACTTCCAACATTGTCATTGACTTTGAAGTAGTCGTTGCACATCTACTTTACACAGCATCATCAGTCATCAGTCTTGTTGGTTTTCGGGGGCTTTCACACATATCTTATTAGCAACAAACTTGTTAGCAGCAACTTTTCTACGATCGGGGCCAAAGAACCAAAACTTGGTCGGCCCAACAGAAGTGGTCTCTGTCCAGACCAAACGGAACTACAGGCTTTTGCAGAGTGAAAGCTTTTCTTTTTTCTTTTTTCTTTTTTTTTTTTTTGACAGTCTAGACTTTTAATGGGAAGTTCTGGATGTCTGGAAGAAGAAATACCGCAAGAACATGAGCTGTTTGGTCTGTCCCGGCATGGAGCCATGGTCCTCAGCATCGCTAGCAGTCCTCTTCTCCTTTCCTGTCGGTGACAATAAACCTTTCAGCCAGTGAGCCAGTAGTATTGTTTTCCCTTATTTTGCTGTATACATTGTTTATTAATACTATATATTGTTACCTCTGCCAAGGAGGTCATGTGTTTGCATTTATCTGTATGTGTGTTTGTTTGTATGCTTGTCAGTTTGCAAAATAACTCAAAAGGTTTTGAACAGTTTGTTATGAAATGTCGAGTAAATGCTGCTAATGGGACCAGGAATAGATGATTAAATGTTGGTAGTGTTCTGTACCCCCTCGCCGCCCCCCGGACTCCACCATCGCGTGAATCGTCGCTGATTAAAGCTCCTTGCCTTTTTTCCGTGGAACTCGTCTCAGCCTGTTACTAATTAAAAGGAGTTTGTCTGTGTCTGAGTCACAGAGGCATTTGGGTGTCATCGTGATACCAAACTCTCAGGCTGGCCGAAGTAAAACGCCTCCTCGACCTGTCAGAGCTCATGCAC
>CAAKHB010000309.1:8995-22287 GCA_901007665.1 Aeoliscus strigatus | reverse complement strand
ATCGGAATCTGAAACTCCCCGGCAGCGAGTTCCAACCGAACACGCCTGATCTTCACTCTGAAAGCATCAGTCCAGATGTCTGTGATAAAGTGTACGACGACATGTATCACCGACAGTCAACTGCAAGAAGGAAGGGAACATGTTGGGATGGATGGACACATGAATTCATCAGTTATAAATATAAAAGACGTAAAGAGGAAGTAAATAACCAGTAAGTGAGTACATTCCTCTGCTCAATACTGTGATTTTATAAAGGTCAGGTTTCTTCTCTTACATTACTGGAGGTGTTTTATTTTGTCTCCCGACTGGATATATGATACAAAAACACATCGGGGGCCAAACAGAGAGCTGCCAAACCAAACTAACCCTGTAACCTAATTTGACTTTATTGTATTTCCTTTTGTTTTTGTTTTCCTATACATCAAATAATTCAGGAAAATCTCCTCTACCCTGATACCTTTTCCCAAAGGTAACTGGTTATTTTTTATTTATGTTACATAAAAAAAACGTCCAAGGCGTGAATCCTTCTATCCATACATCCAGTCAATATATCAGTATACACTTGAATTCCTCCATCATGCATTTGGACATTTTACATTTTTAAAATGGAAATTTTTTGTTCATATGTTTAATGATCTTATTTTTTTGATTAAATGATAACGATGTTGAAGGATTTTAAAGGGAGTTTGACAGTCTGAACTTTAAACACTGACACATTTGATGTTTATGCATAAGAAATGAAAGCGCAGGGCAGAAAAGAAATGTGCGAGCAGAAGTTGTACGCGTTGACGGGTCGAAGCTGCAAATCAACGATATGTCTGAGTCTGAATACAAGTAGATCTGAAGCAGTTGTGAGGGAATTGTGACGGATCTCTGAAACTCTGGGCCTGCGTCATCACCTTTCACTGCCACCCATTAATTCATACGCTTAGCACTTGATGAAATCCTGCAGACACAAAAACAATCACTGTGCAGGAAGCAGATATGTAAAAGAAGCCCTGGGGGCTGATTTCGTTGTTGTTGTTGAACAGCAGCGGCTGTAAAGAAATACCAGCGCAGGAAGTTAAGAAGTTCATCATGCCGCTCGCCACTCGTGGCTGTTTTGCCACGTCCCGCGGTGTTATTGTCAAGAATTGGCTCCAGATCTGTGAAAGAAAATAATTTTCACACAGTAAAGAAATGCAGAGACCTTTTGACATATTTAATTCACTTTGTGAGTTTGAGCGCGAACTGAAAAAACATTATTTCACAACATGACCCCAGTATGTTTTGGCAGAGAAGAAAGTGATATCCCAACAGAAACAATATGAGCAGCTCAATGACGAGCTGTTCTTTATGGAAAACGATGGGTAAGTCCTGATAGAATTATATAGATAAGATCCACTGTAATATTACAAAGTGATGGAGATTCATGAGAATGTTTAGCTTCTTATATCTCCCAGAACCTACAAATGCACCCAGAGAACTCAAACGTCTGCCAAGTTCCATGTAAGAAATGCTTTTTCACAACACATCTGCTTCAAAAATGTAATGGCTTCTGCATCCCTCTTCCTGCCCAAGTTTCTCCCCTTCAACAATTGTCTGCCATTTTCCAATCCTGCTAACAGAAACAAACATTCCAATGCCAGCGAAAACATATCGTCCCTTGCGGAAGAAATAAATCTTCCTCAACCCGACATGACTGAATTCTGGCCACGTCTCCGAGGAAAAATTAGAAGCAAGTCATTTTTAACAGCTTAAGGAAAAGAACAAGTCTTAAACTCAATGTGAGAAATAAATATTAGTGCAACGACAGAAGACAGTTTGAGGATTATCACTTGGACTAGGAGGAGGAAAGTTGGCTGCAAGCGTCGTATCGTAAGCCAAAGACGTTTAGTAAAGAGGTCGTTTTGTTTTTTCTGTCTCTGGCAGCTGGATCAACTGCTGTTGACTTTTGCTTCCAAACTAATTTGAGATGAGAGACAATGGGATTCTTCAGCTGTGTTGGATTTCATTTAAAAACATTTGATGCTAATAGCTAGCAGCTAATATTTATAAGCCTTGGATCTGCTTGAGGTTTCAAACTAAGAGCTGGCGGGGGGCGAAAAGAAACTAAACAGGGATAACTAACGAAACAAATCTGGCTAGCATGGAAGCCTTTGGAAAAAATGTGGGTTTTGATGGGTTTGAACGTGTCCAGGGTTGGGGTCAGGACAGGAGGGACAGAGAGTGGGAGCCGGCACACTGAAGACTCCGAAGTCTGTATTCTAGGACGGGAGAAGGAGAGGAGACATGGATCACAGGGTCCCGGATGACGTGTGTTGCTGGAGGATCTTGGACAGGTATAAGGCGCAAAAGTGGTTGAGGGATTTGTACATGAGTAGGAGGAATTTGTAGGAAATAGAGAACTTGACTGGAAGCCAGTGGAGGTGGATGAGGGCCTTGATATGCTGCCAGCGTTTGGAGCCAGTGACTGGCAGCTGAGTTCTACACGCACTGAGGCCAGTCCAGGGCTTTTCTGAGTTCACCGAATGGGAGTAGTCCATCCGGGAGGTTCTGAAGGGTGACAGTGAGCACCGGTGTTGCTAAGAGCTTTTCTAATGGAATGGTTCATACGCTGAATGTCATAAGAACGTCATGAGATAACTGGTGTTGTTGTAGCCTGGAAATCTGGACCCATATCAGCAAAGATTAAGCGTTAGACCTTCCAACTCAAGGGACGGCACCAAAAGATGCATATGAAAATACCACTGCACGCCACTGGATAGCCCTACGACCCTACGAGAGCAACAAACAAAGTGACGTTATCAGGGAAATGAGTCAGTGGCAGATTTGTTTTGGACAGTGGATGACACTGTACATGGCTCTCAGCCTTCCTACATCAGATAGACCCATGTGATTGGTCCACAGGAATTCTGTCCAGACTGGAGTCAATTATCCAACGCTTAGAGTCTGGACGAACCTGCAGAGACAATCCACATTAGCTGGCGTTACGCCATGTAGCTACACTTTAGCTAGCGATAAGTTACGCTGGTCTTATAGAGTGAAAACAGAGACAATGGATTACTTATTGACTTCTGAGCAGCGATGTCGATGATTTACCTCATAGTAGGATAGTAGTATCTCATAGTAGGAATATGTTGATCAGCTGCAGGACTTTCTGGTCTGCTGATGTGAAATCACCGTCCACATCAGGAAATTTCTTGTCTGCAATTAGTATGTGAATGCACGCTAATGATGTTAATTGATCTGTTGAGGAATTCTTCAGAAAGTTTGACAGGAGTGTTGAATTGCGGCTGCTCCAATAATTTATGACATGTACAGATGCAATAACAGGTAAATGAGGCTAAGGGTTAGGGCCAGTTGTGTAATTAGTCCAGCCTATGACGGGGGAAGAAGTTTCAAGAACAATAAAGCAGGACCTCAAACGGCCCCCTGGGGAACACCAAAAATGCCTGCTGTAATGAAGAAGAAGGCTTTTGAAAACATCTCAGTGCAACGGTGGAGGAGAAATGGGAGGTGTGAGAAGTGGGTGTTAATAGCTTCTGGCCAAGGTCGAGTCTAAAGCAGATTCTAAGCATGTGGACTGAGGCAGGGAAAGTATAGAAACCTTGGTGGTTTGTACCCCAGTGAAGATGGAACGAGAGGCGATAACAAGGAGAGTTAGAAACCTCAGTGAAGATGAAGTGGAGATGAGGAAAGTTTCAAAACCTTAGTGAAGACGAAGAGCTCCCGGAGGACCCAACCTGGCAACCTTCCATGTGTTCACTCGGCGCAGTGATATACTCACAGGACTGGTTCCGTTATCTTTTGATCTCATCTTCTGAAGTGTGCATATAGAAATGATTTAGTTTTTTGCCATGTGTTGAGGATTGGGGGGGGGGGGGTCGTGGAAATGGCCTTCTAGCCGCAGTGTTTTTGATTCTGTGAATAACGTTATAGACATCCTGTTTGAGATGACCATCCATGGAGAAACCATTTTTGTTGCACTGCAGGTTTGTTTTTGTTGCCTTACTGTGAGTGGAACAAATCTGATCCAGGTCCATTGTTGCATCTTTGATGCATCGTCACTGAGCTGTTTGCATCACTGTGGAGGGGAACGACTCAACTTGATTGTTGGGGTTTCAGTACACATGAACTTGTACACATTCTATGGAACTGGAATAGCCATGAGAATAGACTTGAACTCTGAACAACATCCTTTGTTATTAAGATGTTTGAATTATGCAGTAAGTCTCTACAGTGACCAAATCTTGTCCAAAGGGTAAGAACGGCAATATTTTAAAATCGTTTCTTTGCACTCTTGTTCCAGACAAAGATGCATCTCTTCCTGCTGCTAGGCTGCTTTATCCTCGCTGCAGAGTGTGTCCTGGGCTCCGCGCACATCCCTGAAGAAGGTGCCTCCACCAGCCGGGATGTTCTCTCCAACTCTCTGTCTCAAAGCGTCGACACACGCTCGCCCTCGGTTGTTATTGTAGGTGCGTTTGCAAGTTTAAACTTAAAGCATTTCAATCCTTGTTTAAAACCACTTGAAACAACTCGAGGTTTCATTTCCATTACCGGCTCATGGCCAAGACCCTTGATACAAGTTTGTCCAAATATTTATACTGTTGTACACTGAATTGGACATGTCTAAATTAGGAACTAAAAACTGGAGAGTAAAACCTGGTGTTATAGACTTTTGAATTTGTGATTAGGCAGGTCTGTTTGGGGGGAGGGGGGCATTGCATGGCCCATGCCTAGAGCCAGGCCTGTTCGTCAATAGTTTGACACGTACGCAAACACAAACTCTTAAAGCAGATTTACCATTTGATCCATTCCAGATTATTGGTGAGTAGGAGTTAGTGAATCAAAGTGTGCCCGCCACAGTGTCCGTCAAGAAGAACTCTGGCCCTTTGACAGATGTAGTTGATCACCCCAGCCCTACATCTTAGTGAGTGTGTGTACTCTCGTTCGCTCTGCAGTAAACCACCACATGGCAGCACAGTCTTTTCCAGTTAACGCCGTCTTTCGTTGTGTACTTTTAGCAACAACAGCTGAAAGTAAGTTGATCTTGTTCCCGATTTAACTCCATTAAGATCGGCTTTGTTTGCCACCCACTAATTGCATTTTCCGAGGAAAGACGGAAATGCCACTGCAAGAGATAGGAAATCACATGATGCAACAAAGTTTGATGCAGCCCGGGAGGGGGCCACGAGTCGAAGGGTACGTTTCATGGTAGGTGTACGCTAGGCGTACGTCGTAGGTACTGAAGTGACAGAGAATACAGAGTCTCCCACAAGTTAATAAACCTCATAAACCCCAATAAACCTTAAACAGTGCTGCGACGGGACTGTATCACAAATGTATTGTCATTATACATAAATACAGTGCAACTGACTGTGGCTTCTCTCAACACAATAGAACAACACTCAAAGCTAAAACGTGAAATACAGAGGAGATATGTCTTATTTTCAAGGAAATATACTTGAATACTGAAATAAATTTGAATACTTACTTAAATTTACTCTGCAAGACCACAAGAAATGGGGCCCATGCAAAGTAAGGATTGTGCAATAGTCCTACGTGGTCACATGTGTCACGGTACATGCAATGCAATGTATTTACTATGTATAGTATGTGTATTAGTATAGTAAGTGTATTAGAGTACAGCAAGTTGTACAGATACTGTATACCCTGCCAGTCGGGTGAAAAACATTTTGTGTGACTACTGTTCATCACATGTTTGATCATATGCTGATTATACCTGATTTACTTTTATCGTCTTCCAGAGTTACCGAAATCAGGGAGGAAGAACAAGAAAACAAAGAAGCCCAAAAAGGTGGGTAAAAAAAAAAAGAGGCATCGAATGTTACACAATGCAACGAACAATATGAAATCAAACAGTGTGTAAAAGTAAGTTAAGGTTTTTTTTTTTTGCTGACAATAGCACCCCCTCCTGGTACATGAGGGGAGAATGGGCCCCAGGCAGCGTCAGTGTAGGTGTACCACCACTTGTAACATTATTTGAGCAGTGGGGATTTAAGCTCCATATTGTTAGAAACGGAATTTACTTTGGTAATGACCATAATCTAACCTTGAGAACCAGAGGCACATCTAGAAGGATTTAGGTTCCCGCAACGCAGAGATGGCAACGGAATGGAAATGGATCCTGTGTTGGTCTTTGAAAGGAATGTTCAACTCGTTCATGAGCCACAGCCATCTTTGTTGGGTACATAACCACTGTCATCGCTCTGTTAAGCCCCACCCACAGACTATGTATGAGCCCGCCTACATCAGATAGACCCGTGTGATTGGTCCAAACTGATTCTGTTCATAGTTCATAATCCAACGGCTGGAAACTGGATCGACAGGTGAACGATCAGAGAGACGTTCTTGTCACTGTTACAAGTGTTGTAATTTCAGGCCAATGGATGAACTCTGCTGCTATGTTTTGTTGCACTTTTTCAACCCACAGTATTGACTCGTGTGTTTTTATGCTTTGTCATTCCTCCCAGAACAAATTCGGTGTGAAGAAGCGCCCCCCTCCTCCTGCCGGCTGCATCCCCCTGTGGGAAAGTTGTAAAACAACAGGAAAAGTGTGCTGTGATTTCTGCGCCTTCTGCCAATGTCGCATCTTCAGAACTGTCTGTTACTGCCGGATGGGCAACCCTCGCTGCTGAGCGACCACTTTAGCAAACAGAGCTAAACTTTCTCACTATAAAAGTGCTTGCGGTGAACACTGTGAGACGAGAATCACTGCTCGTTCTTGGTTTATTTAGTTTTGGCTAAAACTCACTGCATGATAGCACTTTATTACAGGGGACTGCACGACAATGAACATTCGTAATTTCCAGGATGTAATGCTTCAAGCACTACTATAAAACTCACAGAAGTATTTATTTCACTTTCAGCATGCATGATTAGAATATTTTATGCTCTATGTTTACACGAAAAGGCACAAACGTTTAATACTGCAATGGACAGCAAATGTTTTTATGAGGCTAAAATTAATAAAATTCCAGCCTATTGTTGCTTATGACAGTTTTTGTGTTATTCAAGCTGCTGGAATATTCTGTCGTGATGGGTCCTGTCATTTTACACACACAGTACTGCAGTATTTAGGCTGGGGGGGGCGGGGGTGTGGGGGGGGGGGTTGCTAATTAATCTGTGCCGTTCTGTCAGAGTAGATTGGGGAAAGAATACATCTGTCATTTTCTCACGCCATAAAAGCATCTAGCTGTCATCTGTAATGAAAGTTGGCCAGGAGGAGCCCCAGACGCCATGGCAACAGTCATCATGCCACTGAAGATGCAGCAATTGCAGAGCATGATTTTCCACCCAGCATTCACCGTGTCTGTGGGAAGAGCAGCTGCTTCGCTAACTTTGCTTCAAATAGAAGGGAAATACGACTTTTCCGTGGCAGTAAAAGCAAAAGTTTACTTTTCAAATATTTTCATTTTTATGTAATAACACACAACGGAAACATGAGACAAGACGTTATCATTCTCGTCACATTCTCGACTGGTGGTACCGTCGGGAGCTGAACTGACGTCCCAAGGACACGCCCCCTGACGGCGTCCTGGACGTCCTGCAGCTGCTCATCCTTCTTAGTTGCTGTGGGTAGTACATCTTCGGCCAATTCCTTCCTTTTAAATCCCTTTTTGCTTGATGATAAACACATTTCGGCAGCCAGTGTTTGTTCTCTGTGGAAAAAAACACTCTTGTGAAATGTGCCATTTATTTGTGTTGAGTTCATCACAAGCTGGAAGCCATCAGAGCTCACAATGGGTGAGAGGGAGGGTTTCTTCCTATCTGAAAGGCAAATAGAACATTTGGATTTGGAATTTGGACAAAAGAACTCAAATTCACCGATGCTGACGAACACCACTCAGGACACAGGAAGTCAAACCGCTGATGTTATATAATTGGATAATTGGTCTGACTGAATTGTTTTTTTTAAATGACTCCCTATTGTTGGATTTTTCCTCTTAGCTTTCCACAGCGGATGTATTTTATCTATAAATATGTTATATCCATCAACTGTAGGAGCAGAAACAGTCACAGCTGTTTTGTGTCTGAGCTGTTTTGTTAGATTTACACTTTTGTTTAATTGTTGTTGTTTTTTAAGTTTGAACTATTTTTGTTACTTGTAGGTTATGTTTTTGCCAGCGTTTGTCGGTCTCTATGTCTGTTAGGAAAATGACTGAGAACATTATGAACTGATTTGAATGAAATGTGGAGTAACTGCTGATAATGGACCAGGACCAGATGATTATATGTCAGTAGTGTTCTGGAACCTTCTGGATCCAGGAATCTGTTGAAGGATTCTTACCAATTGTCAGATAGGGATATTTTCTGGGTCTAGACCTCGACAATAGCAGCAGTGGACTGTCTCTGTGGACAAGTGGGTAGTGGGTCTGTCTGTTAACCCAAATGTCGGGGGTTGGAGTCCATACAGGGACGGAGCGTTGATTTTTGTTTGACTGTTGAAATACAAAAGAAAATGAAGAAAAAATAGAGGTCAGAGCTCATGGTTTGTGTAACAAGGTTGCTAAGTTTTTTCTTAAACTATTGAATATTAGTGACAAAGTCATGTTTTGATGATGAATGAATTTATACAGTAGATCAAATGAATGGAGGACGATCATGTTGGGTGGAAATCATGATATGAAATGAGCGGCTTGGTGGAGGTCTGAGCTCTACAAGTGCTTTTTCTAGTCAGAAAATGAAATCTAGTGCTTTGTGTAGAAGTCAAATTTAATCCCTTCATACCTGAATAATTATAAACACTAGCAATAGTACTTCCTAATGTTATTTTATATTTCTGAGGTCATTATTAATTTTGTTTTGAATTTTAAAGCAGTTACACAACTTTTACATAGTGGCCACTGTGCTTGAAAGGGTCAAACACACACACACACACACACACACACAAACTCACACAGACACACACACACACATGCACACGCACACAAACTCATCCTGGCTCTTTCCAACGCCCAATAAAACCTCGGTTGAGCAGCCAGAGAATGTTGGCGACCTGCTGGTGAAGATGGTGGGACATCAATCACGAAGATATTTTCAGTGTGAGGAGACCAAACCAAAAATAACGTTTCAGCAATCACTGACTTTTCTTCTCTGCTGCTTCCACCTTTCATCTCAAAATCCCATCATGCAGCCCTTACTATTATCAATGCAGTTTTCAAATAAGATCAATCAGGATGTGTGTCGAACCCTTGCTGTGCCGGAGCGAGAGCAGGTCAGATCAGTCAGGATCTAGTCTCAGACTTGTGGTCTTTTTTTTAAAACAAGAGCAAAGACAGTCACTGAGAGCTTTTTTGATGGAGTAATGCGAGCCATGTTCTTCTCTATAGCCTTCATGAAACCAGTGATGAACGATTTTCCAAATCATTTCAACACAGAAGAATTCCCAGATGGTTCGGGGCAACAAACCAAGTGGCACGTCAGGCTAATATTCTCATCCATTGACATATGCAGGCAGCGTTCCACATAAATAACATACTGGCATCCTCAGTCACTCGACTTTATTACACATTACCACATATGACCACATGAGCTAGACGTCATTCTCCGTTTTGTGACAGCGTGTAGTTTGAAATGTCTCCCAAACAATGACAGATAATTCAAAGACGTTTTCCATTCTAGTTTCCAAAATTTAGGGGGGTTTTACAGGCAGTGGTTGGTCCCCTCGTGGCAGACAGAGGACCAGTTGGAGAGATTATATCTCCATCATGGTCTGGGAATGCCTCGGGATCCCCCAGTCAGAGCTGGCTGGTGTCGCCAGGGAAAGGGAAGTCTGGGGTGGATAAAGTGGATGAAGCTGGATGGATGTGTTGGTCCAACCATCACCTGACTCACTGAATCTAACAACAACAACAACATATCTCCCCCATCCTGAAACTGACTTTCGGGCATTTGGAAGGAAAAGATGGGTCGTCTCAGACAGCTGGGATCTGGACAAACTGAAAGGATACGAGGTGAAATCCTGACAGCTCAGACGACGATGATTCAGCTGGCCTCAAAGAGTTGAATTCCAAGCTGTCGCCATCTCACCATACATGGTGGGATTAGCTTAGCAAGAGGTGTTCATTTTGTTTGGAGTAAATACTATGTGGAGGCAAATGAACCATTGTGGTTTTGGTTAAATAATTACTTTGTGATAGTTCGTAACAACCATGTGGGTAAAGAAAATACGTTGTTGACTTGTGGTCGAAAACCTCGGGGGGAACAGAAAGTCTGAATGTGAAGGCCAATTTTGAAATGACACAGCTGTGCTGACCCTGTCGACCGCAGCCCGGACCACTAGCAGGGTTGCTCCCCTTAGCACATGACTGACAGTTGCTCGCCTACCCAGTGACCAACTCGGTAGGCGGCACAAAGTCCAGGACTACATCATCGCAACTTGTCCGGGGCCAGATGTGGTGCTGTTAGATGCCTTTCTGGAGCAGGTGCTCCTTGGAACTATAGAGACTTAAATCATCTGAAAAAGGTGCACTAACAGGCCAAATATACCCTGTCATGTTCAAGAGCAATCTAGTCATGCATTTGCTTGATTGAAGCATCTGTTTTCATCAGCATGGTGGAGGACGAGATACAGACAAAGCAACTCTGCAAATTCCAATTCTTTTCTTACCGCTCGTAAACCACATGTTAAACAGCTGCCACTCAGCGGAATTCTCAACATGCTCATCGTCGACATGAATGCCCTCTGTACATTGAACATCTGTTTCCCTACAGCTGTAATGAAAACCGTCTGTTTTCTGAGGGGTGGTGGTGCCCGGAGGAGATCTATTTTTCAGGAAGGTTTCCAAAAAACAAGCAGAATCCAAATCGGGAGTCAGAGGTGTTCAAGTGCTGAGAGACAGAAAAGATCCACAGACATGCTTTCACCTCAGCAGATGGTCAGTTGGACGAAGCTCACTGACATTTGTCCAGATATTTTCCAAAGTCGATGATGTCCTGAAATCACCCCTGGGTTAAGAGAGTGTTTTCATGTGCCAAACATCTCAACATCTGAGCTGAAGAATTTTGAGTTGGTTATTTAGAGCCCGGTTGTAATCTCTGTCACTTTACAGGCTTCATATCCGTCTTAATAGAAGCACAGACAATGTTGAAAGTGTGTCTGCATTAGTGTACAAAACCTTATGAAAAGTTGACCAACACTCACCTTTGTCTCATCGCGGTCACACGACGCCACCTGTAGAGAATCATGTTTCCAGCTGTAACATATTTCTTTCCCTCATCAGTTACGTGAGTTCAGTCAGGAGATAAGAGACATCAAACAGAGAGAAGTGAAGGAAAACAAATGTAGAGATTTGCATCAGTGGATCAGGAAGTCTCAACTAAAGTGGGCGGAGGGAATGAAATCCATGTGTCATTGGACCGATTATCACTGAGGTCACGTTCACACGTAATGGTCCATTTTTGTGATGGAACCAATGCGATTTACAGCAGTCTCAGGCCCTGTTTGCACTCAGACTGCTTCTGATTCATGGAACATCTCTGGACGTTCTTTGAGGATCTCACATGGGAATGTTTGGTCAGACAGATGGTAAATGAGGCAGATGCTCAGACATCAGCTGGTTCAGATGAGGGCCAGACCTTTTTTTCAGATTATACATCTATGAAGTCACTTGGTTCATATTTATTTTTCGTTTTGTGGCCATACCACCATGAAGGAAACAGTCAGACAAAGAACATTAACGCTCCAGAGTTCTGGTCTATAAAGGAAGGTGTGAACACATGGAAATTTTTGCTTCGAAGAAAGAAAAAGACAAGAAAGGCTGTTCTGGATTAAACCCTGAAGGGATTTTGTCTCTTTACACATCTGTGAAGGATCTCAGTCGTCCAGGTCATAGTAACTTGCCATGATGAATCAAAAGGAAAAAACGGTCCCACGGATCCTTTGTTATTTTTTCTTACCAACATCTGTTTGTATGACAATATTTCTGTCACATCTTCAGTCCACTGCTTAGACTCTGCTGGAGATGTACTGAGGATATTTCAGGCTGTGAAATGTGACCACACCGACTTTGATGACTTCAAAATCCACTTCTCCCATTATTTGTGTCTGGTCAGCCAATAGGCGTAATCTTGACAAGACAGGGATCTCTATCTCCACAACCTTTCCCGAGTGTTCTATTACTTTCACCCACGGTGGAGTCACCAGATTACGTTACCATAACACATAAAAATATCCCCGCTGCCGTTCCACTTTACAACAGAGATTATCAGGTAATGAACCCATCCTATGGAGTCTAGAGGGGATGAAGTAGAAGTTATATCCCTCTAGCCTCCGTTTCCCAGAATTATTCTTATTCTAATTCTTATTATCCTCCTTGTCTGCTTGAAAACTTTTGCCACTCATACAATCCGATTCTTCAGTTCTACGGTAAACTGAAGTGGATGGGTTTTCGAGTCCCCTTGTATGAGTCCTCGAGCCGTCTAGCAAGTCCAGCTGCCTACAACTGAACTAAACACGATGCTATTAACAGTGTTTCACACAGTCGTGCTGACAACCACAGATACTTGTGGCGGCCGCGGCGGCCAGGGAGCTAAATCTGTTTGGTGGTCAGAGACACCTCAGTTGCAGATCCAAGTCCAGGACTGAAGTGCACTCGTTCTCATTGTGACCACCAATCCTGTGTATCCTTCCAACAACCTTGTCTGCTCCTTAGACTGCTTGTCCACAGCTGCTCCCACACAAGGATGCAGAATCAGTGGAGCAAGCAGAGGTTTGGTGTCTCGCTCATGGGCCCTTCAACAAGGACCGCGGGAGAGCTTGGACTCAAACTATGTGGTGTGGCTCCTTGTGGTCCTTTACTTCTTGATGTGTTTGTTTGGATTTTTTGGTTTAGCCCTTTCGCCTCATACATTATTCCCTGGTGTTTCTGTTCAAAATGAGTTAGCTTAATGTTTTTCATGTTTGGTTTATCTCCTGTTACCTCAACTAGTTCTGTGCACTCTCACCCTCCCTTACGTTTGAGCGGATCCACTGACCACTTTCCCTCATGAGCTCCATCTGTGCCTAGTTTGGTTTCGCTGCCCGATGATATTTAAGTACTTTGTTTGTTGCCAGTAGAAGGAAGTTTGTTCTTGCTTCTGTTGCTCATGTGAATGTATTCACAATCAAAGCGTCATGTGATACTGTGCTGTGTGCTGGCGCCCTCAAGCTAACTGTGATTCAACCCAGCAAGTTACTTGATCCTTTCGTTAGACTTTATTCAATGAAAGGACTTCAGTTTAGTTGAGTTTTATGAACCTTGATACCAAGACCCCCCCCCCCCCCCCCCCCCCCCAAAAAGAATTTA
>CAAKHB010000308.1:1039-11380 GCA_901007665.1 Aeoliscus strigatus | reverse complement strand
TAACAGATAATCAATCTAATTACAGCTCTATATGGCAACTAGTCACCAGTGGTAACCAGTGGTAACCATTGGTAACCAGTGGGAACTCATTTCAAATCATTTTATTTTCACAGACATAACCGGATGTGTTCAGGAGAGTGTACAGAGAAAGAAATTAGCGAAGAAGAGATGGGACAGTGATAGAACAGAAGAGAACAGGCTAGAGTACAAAGAGAGGGCAAGGGAAGTGAAGAGGGAAGTGGCCAAGGCCAAACATAAGGTATATGAGGAGTTGTATGAGAGGTTAGATACAAAGGAAGGGGAAAAGGAGTTGTACAGGTTGGCGAGGCAGAGAAATCAGGCTGGGAAGGATGTACAGCAGGTTAGGTTGATCAAGGACAGAGAGGGAAGTGTCATCACCAGTGAGGAAAGTGTGTTGAAGAGATGGAAAGAATACTTTGAGGAATTGTTAAATGAAGAAAACGACAGGGAACGTAGGAATGAGGAGCCAGAAATGATTAGGAAGGAGGTTGATCAGATTAGAAAGGATGAAGTCAGGAAAGCTTTAAAAAGGATGAAGAGTGGCAAGATGACATACCAGTGGAGGTATGGAAGTGTTTAGGGGAAGTGTCGGTAGATTTTCTGACTAGGTTGTTTAACAAAATATTAGACAGTAACAAGATGCCTGATGAGTGGAGGAAGAGTGTTCTGGTACCAATTTATAAGAAGGGGGATGTACAGAGTTGTAGTAACTACAGAGGGATAAAGTTGATGAGCCATACCATGAAGGTTTGGGAAAGAGTAGTTGAAGCCAGGTTGAGACAGGAAGTGGAGATTTGTGAACAGCAGTATGAAAACACACACACACATCAGTGGATATGTTCTCGTCCTATGATACCACTTGCTGCACTTCCTAAACACTAAAACTAATCATGACAGAAAACAGTAAATCACATCCCACGTCATCATTTCAGAGTCCCTGCAGAGACGTCAGGCCTGAATGACGCCAGGAGCTGCTGATGTCAGCTGACAGCAATGAACACTCCTTCATTTTAGTCACCTGGTTCAGTTCGACGGTGGAACTGAGTATTTGGTTAATACACTTCAATATTTAGTCCGGTTTACACTGCGTGTCACAAAACGCCATATTTGACGTAGACTTGGATCACTAATTAGGAACAAAATACGTGGTACCGTCAGTTTGTGTCCAGACTGGATTTCCAGGCTACACAAGGAAAAAAAATCATCAGGTTTGATCTGTTCTGTCATGATAGGAAGAGAAAACATGAGTAACCCAGAGGACACACAAGTGAGAGCTGGTTCTGTCAGCACATGCATGAATGCATGAGGGCTGGTGAGTGTGTGTGTGTGTGTGTGTGAGACCTCGGATCAACCACTGCATTCCATTAAAGCCTATTCACACTCACCCTGGTTCATGACTATTGATGAGCTGAAGCTGCTGCACTTGTAATTGACTTGAGTAATTGCGCGCGTAGACGTGTGTGTGTGTGTGTGTGTTTTTTTGTTTGTGTAAGCTCTCTGATACGAATTCACATTTGTGCCTCGCTTGTGGATGTGTGAGGCAGGTTTCTCCTCTAGTGAATGACCTCTGAGCTCAGCGTCACAGTATGTCGCCTGGAAACGCGTACATCCCACCAGCACACGTGGATTGTCCATGCAGGTTTGTCTGGACCAATCACATGAGCCTATCTGATGGAGGCGGGCTCAGAGCCATGTCCAGAGTCTCTGGGCGGGGCTTAACAGGACAACAGAGGGTCATTTCCATCCTCTCTCCATCAAACTCTTCCAAACTCTGGCATCGACTCGTTTCTCTAGTATCATCTTGTTCTCCCCTCTGATTGGTCGTACCCCTAGCGTGCAGCGGTGCTTTGATGTGTACCTGTCGCTGCCGCCCCTTCAGTTGAATGTTTAGCACTCGTCGTTCTCGTGGTTCTTCCAAGTCTAATGGCCTTAAGAAATGAGAAGGAAAGGGGAAACGAGGAGCTGATGCTCAGACAGATGCTTCCTAAATGGTGGCTGCATCAGAGGACGACGTCCTGAGTGAAAACACCCCTCGATCCCAACTTAGAGGTGGACAACCATCACATAAACTCCTTAAACACACCCATTACAGACAACAGACCGTCGTCTTCCACTGGCTCCGGTTCTGGGTCGTGGTTCATGTGAGAGCTGATCCCAGCTGTCAATGGATGAACATCAGGGCACATCAGGGTACCACTTCATCCCAGGGCCGCATGAAGGACTGACAGCCACTCACACTTTCATTGAGAATAACCCGTTCACCTCAGCATGAGGTTGGAGATGGCAGGAAGCCGGAGTGCCTGGAGAGAACCCTCGCAGACACATGAGAGCATGTAAAGTCTACGCAGAAAGACCCCCTGGTATCCCCCCTCATTTCCTAATGAATAAAATGACTGATCCCTGAGCCAGGTCCAACAGATGACGTGCAGGAAGGGCTCGACGCAGCAGATGTGTGTGTGTGTGCTGACAGATGTTGGGGGAGTTCTGCCAGTATTTGCCTCCATCAGTCTCTGTGCATTGACGACAGAATCAAACCTTGATAATTGTATGAGTGTTGGATCAATTGTGTGTGTGAGTTGTGTATTTGCATTAAGTCTTTTCATTGATTGCATTAGGAGCCAATCTTTCTCCTCCGGCAGCACACATAAATCTCTCTCAACTTGGCGTCCCGTTACTCCTCTTTCTGCTTTCGCTCCACCGGCTCCCGTTCTTTTACACTTGATTTTATTGATCTTGTTTTATTCTGCTGGTTCCATAGTCAAATGTAAAGGTTCCTGTGAGAGCCAGATGAGGCTTTTAAGGTATTTTCAGGTATTTAGACTTTTTCAAAAATTGCTTTTCTTTATATATTATTTTTTATTTATCATGACTTTTTCCTGCTATTTACTCACTTCCTTTTCTCGCTTCCGTCTTGTCCCTGATTACTTTCGTTACCTCCATCTATGCTCTTGCTCTCATTTACTCATTGTTTCTTGTTTTGATTCGTAGAGTTCAAATTTTCCTTGTCTCCATGTCTTTGTTTTATTTTCTTGACCGTGTAAAGATGTTTGTAATGTCACATTTGTTAAGTGCTCTATCACTGCACACACACACACACACACACACACACGTGCGCACACACAGACATGCACATTGTGCAGTCAGTGGTTGCGGAGGAAAACCGGCTCATTCTTTGTCAGATCTTGGAGCGTTTTGTCCCCACGTGACATTTATCTGATCGCTGTCCCCTGCAGAAGGTCAGGCTTCTGTGGAAATGAACCTTTTGGAATAGATAAATGAGGGTTTTCTGCCAGATCTCTAAGCATCACAGCAACGCAGTCACTGAGTATTCCGGTGTAATCAATCATGGGAGAACGTTTGACCTACAAGTCTGGTACCAGCAGGTTTTATATTATGTCAAATACCATTTGTTTCTTCCCCCAGACTGCAAAAATTAAAACTTTTGAGAAACAGAAGTGATTCTCTCCCATTACATTCAAGTTAAGGGAATTATGGATTCACCTTTCCTGTGTTTACTGTAACATTACACACAAAAATTACTCACAAAATTCTTTGCAAATTCATTTGCACTGCATCATCGTCAATTATTTTCTAAGCAATACATGGCAGTGTCAGACGTACCAGGTGCCACCTGTCATCTGCGCCAGGGTTGCACATTTTGGGGCGGGGCAGCAGGGTGGCACCAGGGGGCTGATAGGTTTACCATCTGTCTGAGAGACCAAGCAGATGTCTGAGTGGAAGGACCAGTCTCCACTTGCTTCCACTTTCTTTCATTCTGTGTCCCAGTGGGACTGATCGTCTCCAGATGGAGGGAGTGAGCAGTGAGTAGCAGCACTCGTCCGTGAATCCGTCACCTTGTGGAAGTGGCAATGAACACAATCATTTTCTTGATGAGTGTCAGCCCTTCATAACATTCATACATGCAGCCAGTGTTGGGGAGTTCTGAGTTTTATTTATTCAAGTGTTATACAGTACAACGTATCACTAACCTGCCATCAACATCAACATGTTGTGGTCTAGGTACTCACAGTGGGGCAGGGCTCAATCCGAGGGGCGGGACAAACGTCTGTCTGTCAAATTCCCTCTTCCAGCAATGGGATAGCAAAGAAGATGACGTAATCAGAGCGATGGGAGAGAGTCCACGGACAAGTGTTCTGCTTATGATGTGTGGTGAAAAAGCTGGAAAAACCTAGACAACAAGTACATTGACACCAGCTGCCAGAAGGCAGGTGTCCCAGGATTCGTGAAACACTCCATCGTGATCTGGGTCCAAATTCAAACAGCCAGTCGACAGAAGTCTGACCTCCATGTTGTCTGGCTGGATCTGGTGAATCTCCTTCACAGTGAACGGAGAAAAGATTCCATTGCTGAGCAACCCCTCTGAAGCTCTACACAGATGATCTGTCTGACCAACACATGACTGCCACCGTCATGAAACGGCTCTGCGAAAGCCTGGAAAAGATCAACGGATGCCATCTTCCAGAAACTGAAGGGCTGGTGCTACCAATTCACCCTCTACCAGCAGCTGATGTGACCCCTCAAGCTGTGAGAGATCACCGCTGCCACAGTAGTGAGGATGGATATCAAAGCCGACAGTTTCATCCGCAAGTGGCTCGGCCTGCCTCAGTGTCTCCAATGCAGCCCTCTGTGGGAGAAATGCTTTACAGCTTCCTCTGAAGTTGATCAACCTCAGCTACAGACAGGAGAGGGCAAGGCTTGTGTTAGAGCTACGATCCATCGGTTAGAAACACTAAGGCACCAGTTCGGACAGGTTGCAAGTGGAGAGCTAAGCAGGCAGTCGACCAAGCCATCAGCAGTCTGAGGCACCTCGAGATTGTCAGCAGGACACAGGCAGGGAGAGCCGGTCTGGGGTGGGGAACAGCTCCCAAGTTTTGGTCCAAAGCCATAAGGAAGGAGAGAAAAGAGCTTGCGGTTGCAGAAGTGGTCAGGGCAGAGCTCTCAGCCAGCGGGGGACAGGTCTATAAAATGGACTGACATGTGGAAGATGCCTCAAGCCAGGGTAAGTTTCCTCTTTAGAGATACCTATGACACCCTTCCCAGTCCCAGCAACATGCGTCTGTGGTATGGCTCCGAGGAGAGCTGCCAGCTCGGCAATGCCCCAAGCCCAAGCCTACAGCACATCCTGTCGCAGGGTCGATACAAGTGGTGCAATGACAGTGTCCTGCGCAAGCTGGCAGAAGTGCTGGAAGCCCGCAGGCTTGAGGCAAACAGGCCAGTCAGCAGCATCCCAGAAGCTTATCCACTTCAAGGAGTTGGGGCCCAGAGCCTCACCCACAGGGAGAGATCTCAGCGAAATCTTGGGAGTGATTGGAATCTGAGAGTAGACCTCAATCGGCAGCTCAAGTTCCCAACAGAGATCACCACAACTGCCCTGCGCCCAGACATCATCTTATGGTTCACCTCAGCCTGAACAGTTCTGATGGCAGAGCTCACTGTTCCATGGGAGGGAGGGATGGTGGCAGCCTTTGAGAGGAACAAGGACAAGTATGGGGAGCTGGCAGCCGAGTGTAAAGAAGCAGGGTGGTCAGCCGGTATCTACCCTGTCGAAGTCGGCTGTAGAGGTTTCCTTGGAACATCCATCCAGCGCCTCTTGAAGAGTGTGGCATTGACTGGACCCAGACTAAAGAGGGCCTTCAAGGAGGTGGCGGACGAGGCAGTGTCAGCGCAGTCGGTGCTAGGGTCAGCTACAGGGGGCGGTAGGGGGTCGTCCCTATTCGTTGCTCCACCACCTTGAGATGTTCCAGGATTAATGGATCAAAACATCAGTGAAGGGTGGCTTCAGGCTGATGACCCTGCAGCTGACCCACTGGCACCATCGGAGGTGCAACAGGCAGAAATCCCTAGAAGGTAGTTTGTTACCTGTGCTACAAGTCTAGAAGTCCAAATCACTGTAAGTCAAACACAAAAGAGACCGTCAGGGACAGCATGTGGAACGGTCTTTGTCGTCATTACGTTAACCCCGCCCACCACACCATACACGATGTGACCCAATTTGGGATTGGTCGCCTACAGTTTGGATTTTACAGCTCACAAGCTAACGGCCACAAATCTAATTTGCAAGGGCAAGGGTGCGTCAACATTTCTAGGCTACCATGTCATGATTATTGATTAGAAATTTAAAAGTTGTATGTTTTTCGTTTCTCGTTTTTCTGTTGTTTCTCATCCGTTGTGAACAGTGGTCACATAATTTCCCTACAGGGACATTTAAGTAGATTTCAGTTAATTACATTTGATTTATTCTTATGTAATGCAAAAACCTTGGTGAGATGTTTAATTATAGTCTTTTGTTGATTTGCGTGTAAGGACAAACACTGACACATCTTAGAGCCAAAGGACAAACCTCCTGTTACAGCCTCAGAAACCTTGGATAGATCCAAGACGACATGTGGATTCAGCCTCTGCAGACACTGATCGATAGACAGTCAGACAACTTTGACAACTGTAGTCCTACAGCTGTAGGTGATGTCATCACTCCAGCAGAACAGCTCCACCCACTGGAGAGTGGTGGCAACGGCAGGATAGTTTCTGAACCCTCCAGAACTTCACTGGTCAGAAAATAAAAGTTAGAACAATCCTGCTGCTCAGACCCAAAGTTTCACTGAAGACAAACCACATTTTAAAAGCATTTCATCTCACAACAAACACACACACACACACAAACAGCTTGTACATGACAGGAACTGCAGAAAGTTACATGCTTTTATGTCTCCATCTGCAAAAAAACAGGAAAAACTCACTACAGGTGATCAGCACATATCTCACATAGCTGAGAATTCCATGAATATTGATGTTTTGTTTACACATGGGGGGAGGGGGTATATTTTGTTGTAGAAGCGCTGAGTTATATTTTAGCTATTTTCTGCTTTTTTATTGACCAACAATTAAGCAAAAGTAAAACAAAATATCAATAAGCAAATCCACTTTCTTTGCAATAATCTGTATTTTCAATCTAATTCTGTTCACTTTATTTACTTATTGCTCCGACTATCACTGCTGTGTGTGATCAACAGTCCTATAGACTTGAATACTTCAGCGATGCTCCGTACAAGATATAACTGTTTGCATTTTACTATTGTTATAATGATAATGATAATAATATCAACAACAACAACAATACTAATTCCTGTACTGGGATCTTCCTGTGTGGAGTTTCCATGCTCTCCCCCTGTCTCTGTGGGTTCTCTCCGGGTACTCCGTCACCCTCCCACCTCCAACAGCATGCTGAAGTTAACTGGTGACTGTCAATCACCCGTAGGTGTGAATGTGAGTGTGAATGGTCGTCTGTCCTACGTTCCAGAACAACTGGGACTGGAATAAGCAGAAGAAGATGAATGAATGATAATGTTTTTTTAAACTGTAGTTTTATTGTACTATGGTGTTACTATGGGTTACTAGTCCATTGTTTGTCTTGATATGTTTGATCACGGCCTCGTTGAATTTAGGGTTTGTTTGATTTGTTTTGTTGCAGTCAAATAGTTCAATAGTTTGGTTTCTCATTTGTTCTTGTTTGTTTTTGTCTAAAACAGAAGCCGCTGTGACTTCTGCTGTATTTGTTGAGTTAAAGACTTTCCTTGTTTCCTTATTATCTGAGGTGCATGTTAAACGGTTCCATGTGTCTCCTGTGTTGCTATTATTTGTGTTATATATGTGTTTTTTAATGATGTTTATTGTTCCTGACATTATGTAACTGTTTATTTGTTTTCTAACCCAGGCTCTGCTGTTACATTTGCATTAGAATGAAACTGTATAAACTGAACAGCATTGAGATGTTTTTGCATATCGCATATACACTCTGCTTGTACAGACTGGCACCAACTAAATCCAATTAAAGCGACGCATGAAATCAATTGACAAACAAGTGTGGTAGGAGATATGAATAAATATCTCCTTCCACACTTGTCTGTTTGTCAATTGATTTCATGCGTCGTATGACGTATCATAAATAATAATTACTAATAAATACTCATCAGTAAAAATGATTAGTATTTGCTATAAATTGAATAGATGTTAAATATAGATGGATATGTATGCGTTATGTCGTATACACATATTATGTCTACACTGATGCGTAACACAGAAACAGAAACCGAAGGAAAAATTTATGAAAACTTTATTACATTTTATATTCTTTGTATATGAATGGCATTTTTCTTTTTTTTTTTAGTCTAAAATGAAAACAAACCATAGTAAAAAGTTTGTTAGCAAATGTGTGTACGAATGTGAGATTGTTTTGGCAGTGTGAAGATATAAGACAACAAATGGAGGAGTACAAGAAATGGTGTTTTTTTTCGAGGACACAATCTCAACCTGGAGATGAAACAAAGATTTGAACAAGTTCAAATATGTTGATGTGAAATGCATGTTCTGTTCCAGGTGCAGCAGTAGAGGGCAGTGTGAGAGTGTGTGAGTGACACACTGGGACTAGAGCACACGCTTGCGTCAGTATGCGGCCATGCTTTGTGTGTGTGTGTGTGTGTGTGTGTGTGTGTGTGTATACGTGTAAAAAAAACACTGAACTAGGTCAGTTTTCTGAGGTCATCTATGCCCGCAAACATAAAAACATCTAAACGGGTACTCGGATGAGGTATTTTCGTGGGCCATTGTACAAATAATGACACATGATGGCGTCTGTGTCTTCCTCAGTTGCAGAGGACGTTGAATCAGCTGTGAAACACTCAGCACAAGGTGATTTAACAACTCTGGACCACGCTGTCACTCTCTATGTGTCTCTCCTTCGTGCTCCTCAAGGCTCAGTGGGCTGCCTGCAGAGAATGCGGGTTGCCCTTGACAACAGTTGCTAGGATACCATTCTGGAGTGACTTCATCACGTCATTTGTACTGTGGTTTCACACCAAATGCAACCAGTTCCTCTCTCCTTCTCACATAAATGAGTGGAGGAAATAAGTGAAATGGTGGAAATATGTATTTTTGGTACGATTACACAGTTAGAAGGCGTTTCAATGTCAGAGCTGTTGGTGGCGCCGAGGAGGAAGCAATGTGGGTGTTTGGGGGCTAAAACGTCATATATCTAATCAGTGTAACCGTAACGTCGTTCTCCTCAGATGATGAAAGTTATGGAAATGAGATTGATGAAATATTCCCTCTCCCTTTACATCTCCTTCACTTCTTCTCTCTTGCCCACGCGCTCGCGTTCAATCCCTCCTGCCCTTCCTGTGAAAAGCCTGCACACGTTTCCCCTCGCCCATCCATCGTTGTGCTGCACTAATACTGTGTCTCTCTGCACCAGTGAGATAAGATGTTGGTCCCTCAGAGCTGCAGCGAGGTGTGAGGACGGGGCTCTCCCTCTGCGAGAACTTCATCCGGCCTGAGGCCGATGAACGCACACGGAGGGGTTCTGCATACCGGTGGAGGACTTCCTCTCTCTGATTCATTAACTTTAGATTGGATGTCAGACAGATTCTCCCTCCGGCAGCAATCAGCTCCAGCTCTGACGAACATGTCCGGGTACCTTCACAGTCTGCTGTAAACTAATATATCACAGTAAAACACAGAGCAATAGTAATAAGTAAAAGAAGTGGTTGATAGGGCCCTGGTTTATTCACAAACTCCTCTCATGACGTATTATGGTGTGACTGGCGATAGTGTAATTCCTGGATTAACACCTCCACCAGGAATGAGGATTTTAAATATTTAATGTGGATAATTGATTTAAACGGCAATTAACACCCTCCTTGGCTTATGACCTGAATCCAGGAGATACACACACCGCAGCTCTGACATTAATTTGTGGAATTAGGGGATTGGATTTTTGTAAATGCCTTCATCTACTAAATTAAACCATGGTGGGTGAAGACTCCAGGTTATTAAAACAAAAAAAAACAGCAGAGTGTAAATGAGCTTTGCAAACTCACTCTAAGTGACAGGAAACAATTTGAAGCTTCAGAATCGGAAGGAAACAGGATCAATTGATGTGATTTTTATGATTTTTTTTGGTCATTGGTTTGTGTTCTTTTCAAACCAGTCTACACTCCACTCCTGTGTTCTTTGAAGTTGGACGGCAGCCGCCGATCAAACCCACCACATGACACCGAAGAATCCTCTTTCTCTCTCTGACAATGAACCCCGGTGCCCCTGACGGACATTTCAAACCCGCCCGTCACAGACTGTCTCCTCTCCATCAGACCGAGGCGTACTGACAGTGATCACTAACAGACTCGTCCCTCCTGAGTCAAAGCCACCAGCAGCGCCCTCCCTGGTACAGTCGATCCGGCTGTGACGCTGAGACGGGGCTGAGTATTGACGTACGGTTCCCAACACAGTGTCGGGCGGGGGGGGCTC
>CAAKHB010000306.1:0-28758 GCA_901007665.1 Aeoliscus strigatus | reverse complement strand
CAGAATATCCAAAACCACAGTGGGTGGCAGAGCATTCAGCTATCAGGCTCCCATCCTTTGGAACCACCTTCCACTTTGGGTCCGGGGGGCTGACACACTTTCTTTATTTAAGAATAGACTTAAGACATTCCTGTTTGTCAAAGCTCATAGTTTTGGCTGGCTCAGGGCTCAGGGTCACCTAAAACCAGCCCTTGAACCAGCCCTTAGTTATGCTGCCATAGCTCAAGACTGCCGGGGGAACTCATAGTCGTAACAGTGGCGCTGAGCATTGGCACTAAGCCTCTTCTGTTTCCCACCTCCTTTCTTCCTCTCTCCCACGTTTCCCCCTCACCACCCCCTCTACCTCTCGCCCCCACTAGAATGTCATCTGTCCTGCTTGTGCATGAGCTACATAAACACATAAAAAAAATTCTCAAATATTTGTTCTATAAACATCTGCAGCATGTACCTAACCCCTTCTCTCTGTTTGAGTTCTGGTGCCACCCAACCTGGAGAACTGCTTGACCCGCTGATGCTAGACGATACACCCACCCCCAGTGCCATAATCTACTGAACTGCCTCCTCATCTTCCCCATCTCCAAAATTTCTCCAGTTGACATCTACCCCCCGGGCAGACATGGACTAAAAACACTGTTGGACTCTGAACTGCCTCACATGCATTCTTGGACCTTCTAGACTTCACAAGCTGACTCACTGTTTGTTTGTTTGTTTATATGCTCATTGTCTGTGCATGTAACACCTATTGCAGGTCTGTCCGTCCCAGGGAGGGGGATCCCTCTTTCTGTGGTCCTCCTTGAGGTTTCTGCCTCTTTTTCCCCTGTTATAAGGGTTTTTTGGGCAGTTTTTCCTCACCCTGACTGAGGGTTTAGCTGTCAGTTCAGTGCACATATCTTGGTTTGTAGAATATAATTTACATAAGTTGCACTGCATACCGTTACTAATTTTTAGAAAATCTCAATATGAGCAAACCTTAAGTTGATAAAGGCATCACTGGTCAGCTGGGCCTTTGTTGGTTTGGGAAAACAAGTTTTAACTTTGTGAGTGTCTCGGATTGATTTTAATATTGGTCAATGAAATAGACTCAGACATTTCAACAATTTAACGCCCAATCATTTCACCTACTTAGATGTTTGATGCATGAACACACTTAACCATGTGTGGTAAAGGCGGCTGGAGATCATTCCAGTGTGCAGAGGAGAGAGCAAATTTAAGTTATTGTTGTTGTTAGGGGGGGCGGGGGCGTAAAATTGCCTGTGTCGCAAGTTGAAACCAAGGAAGTTTCTTTAAATACTGGCTGAGCTGCAAAGATTTAGGCAGGAAGTGAATAATAGAAGAAATATTTTCCAACACTGCCCCCTGCAGGCAGATCTGATGAAAGCACATTGACGTACAGAGGAAATTGTTGCACAAACATCGACATCCACCTTTAGGTCCAAACACTACTGTCATGAAGGCAAGGAATGGTGAAGATCATGCTTCCTCTCCACACCACCGGTCAATCATGTCAGAGCGGTGCAGGACACGTTGGGGAACAGCCATTTTATTAATCAAATTTGAACTTTGTGTTAGTTTGTCTTTATTCCAGTGCCACCATTGTGAACACCCATGTTAAAAATAAAAGGTGACATTGTTTTATTGTTAAAATGAAGAATCATAATGTAGACAGTTAATCATTGAACTAATCATAGAAACGGACAAAATGACCTCACAGCATTTTGAATGATATTCTTTTCCCTTCAGGGGGAAACTCTGAGAAACAGAAAGAACAGAAACTGGCCAGGGTAGACAGGAACAGAACACAGCTTCTTTTCTATATCCACATTTTTTCAGATATTTCTCATAGACATTATAAGTTTGGTTTGAAGGGGGGGATTCTGCTGGATTGTCTCACGTTTTTTTTTTCCCTGTAGAGGAGCATCACTGCGATGCAGCGACAGTAAATCTACTGAGAGTGAGAGCCCTGAAGACTCTGTCTAGTGCACTGAGAGTGGGGGGATCTGGACACACTGGAGTCGGCCGGCGTGTTGTGAAGTGCAAACCATTAGTCGTCTAAACCCTCCCTGTTCTAGCTAACATCATTTACCACCCTGGCAGTGGTAAACTACACCTGAATACGTAGCTGGACTGTATCCAGCCCTGTAAGAATACTCACAACATAGTTATTTTTCATCAGTACAGTACAGTATAGAGCAATAGTTTTCATATACTTTTCATATCTTTTTTTCATATTGCACCATCAGAGAATGGGACACAGAGAAAGATCAACAGAGACTCCATTTCCTAATTAAAACAAGATATGTGCAAACATGACTAAGGACTTTATTAACCAAATCAATTCTTCCCTGTAATATCCACAAATAAAAGTGATTTCTCTTTTTATATATATATTTATAGTAATAAGAATAATAAATCTTCACATTGGATCATTTCATACTGTGACAAAATGCTTGACTGGGCTGTCCAGTCCCAATTGTAATCCTCATTGTCTTTGAATTGGTCAGTCCCCATGCATCCATAGGAAATCGATTTTTTTTTTTTTTTTTTTTTTTTTTTTCAAAAAGTAACAATTTGAGAGCAGCTGTAAAGTTTGGACTGGTGTCAATTTCTTTTGTTCCATTCAGTGTTTCAGGATATTCCATAGGAAAAAAAATGACTTCAAATCGTCATCTTCCACTCCAGAAAAAAAGACGTCCAGGCTCTTATGAAAACATTGTAGTCATGGTAATAATAGATCATTTGGTAATCAATAATTAATGATCATTAATAGCTGACAACTAACAATTAATAATCACTGAATTATCATAAAAATGATCAATAATCAAGAATAAATAACGCTCCCTCCTTACTCAATTAGTTTGGCAAAGCTCCGTCTGGAGTCGTTACTGATGAGTGAATATTTCCTCAAGTGGAAAAAAAAAGAAAAGAAATACAAAGAGATAAAAGAACGTTCTAAATAAATAAAATGAGATTAGTAAAAGTGAGCCCACCCTTGCAGGGGGGGCTGTATATACAGAACTGCGTGGTGAATGTCAGTTTACTGCACTTGAGTGGTAAGTCCAGTGTTAGAGTGAGTCCTAGTTCTGCCCTAGGTGCCCCCTGCTGTTATACCAGCGTGTAGGACTTTGCGTAGGGGTTGCTGCTCTGTTTGAGATGTCCTCGCGAGTCCAGTAGGGACTCTTGGGAGGTGCTGAGCTTGGCAGCCTGGGCCAGCTCCGAGCCCTCTCTGTGGGGGAGCGTGGCTGCCGAGCCAGGCTGCCACTGGGCCACTGGGTCCCTGCTGGCCTGAGGGGCCTCTGTGGGCGTCGGGGGCGCCATGCGAGAGGGCCGCTTCAGAGAGCGACTCTTCTGGGGCTCCAGACAGGCCTGACCCATGGCTGCTCTCTCCCCACTTGCTGTCCCCCTGGATGACCCCGAGCAGGTCATGCCTCGGTTTAACAGGAAGTCCATGCGCAGGTATGGAGGAAGGTGAACCAACTCGCCCCCTGCAGGACAAAACACAGAACACAGTTTGGACAGAGCACACAGACTGTCCCCAGCCACCTATGAACGTCCATCTCAACAAAAGAAAAGTCAAGTCATCTTACGCCTTTAATGCCCACTCACTCACTGAATGTTCTCGTTCTAGTGATGTTAAAAGAAGAAATCATCAACCTCTGTAGACACAGTTGGTCACAGTTAATGGTTGGATGTATTAGACAAAAGGCTGAGGCTAAGAGATTAGTGTTAGGCCAGTTGTATTATGTGGTTAGCATGTCTTAGTTGGAGGCGGAACCTGCTCTGTGGGCTTTGGCCTCACCCGGTCTGTGGGCCTTGGGCACAGCCATGTTCATAACCCGGCTGACATCCTGAGGTTTTGGCGGGGAGGCAGTGAAGCGACAGATGCCTGATTCCGACGGTGTGCTGGAGGTCAGGCTGTCGGTGTAGTCGTTGGTGCCCGCTGTCATCTGCTCTGAGGAAGTGTCTGAGATGAAGCATTCGGTGATGGTGAATTTGGCATGGCGCAGCTGCTCCTCCATCTTAGCATGCTCGTAGGCCCTGGCGAGCTCCTCATATGTGGAGGAGGCGCTCTCTGTCGACACCATACTGCTCCGTGCACGGTCTGGGCATGGGCCAGGGTTAGCAGGGGGTTAGTGTGATGAGTCAGTGGCAGAATTGCTGTGATGTAACTGGTTAAAGACACTGAAGCATTTTAGAAAAACATGCACGCAGGCGTGCTCACCTGTGTCCTGAGATGGGCTGACGCTGTAGCTGTCACTCTCCTTGTCGACGGAGCCTGCGACTCTGGGCGTAGGCAGCCTCCAGTCAGTGCTCAGCGTGTGTGAGGAGACGGGCGGATGCGGGCGGTTCAGGGTCCACTGGCTGGCGTAGCGGTTGCGAGCAGCCGGGCCAGCTTTGGCTGTGCGGCGGGCAGTTGGGTCTGAAAGCAAGAAGGACACTCTGGGTGTTCATGCAGATCGTAGGGATGATGATAGTTATGATAAGGGTCAGAGCCAAAACACTGTGTGTGGGATGTGTATTACAAAACTGAGCCAGTAGGTGGCCTCATTGGACGGGGAGGGGCAGGGGGGGCATTGAGTACAAAAGGTGGCAGGTGTTGTTGCACGGAATGAGCACACAGTTTTTCGACTTGTTTACATAGAGGCTGAGCCTAAAACTTAAAGCCACTGAGGGGCTGAGTAGACAGACTAACAGTAATGGACGCGCTCCACTCCGTCCAATTGTTTCTTTGTTTCATGCAATTTATCACACTAAATAGGCTCTGTGGACACAGGAAAGGATAAATGCATGCATGCAACAGACAATTAAGACGCTAATCACATCATTGTTTTGATTTATTAAACACCAGTTATAGTTGTGTAGGAGAAAGTGTGTCCCTGTCCACACAGCCCCGCATTGGCTCTAGGTTTCTAAGCTTAGACACTACAATAAAAATAATATTAATGTAACTGCATTTCCCAAACACAAATATAGGGATGTGCATCTCTCCAATGCAGGACAATCTATATCTAGATACACTGGGTCCAGGAACGGTGCATTTTTCAATGTAATGGTTCGCTTCAGTTCAGTATGATTGCGATGTGGTACGATATATGGTATGAAACGATAAGGTGCGATATACGAAAAAGAATGGTACGACTACATGGGATATGATACACTGAACAAGTTTACGATACGGTAAAATACGGTACGATAAGGTATGATATGATTCGGTACGATACATGATACACAATACTATGATTAGTTGAGGTACGATACAATCTGATGTTCCTTGTTTAAAGCAGACACCAGGGGTCAGTCTACCAAAGCTCATACCATTTCAATCAAAACTGATTTTACGACATGTATCGGTTATTTGTTACATCCCTACTAAAGAGAACATTGTAGGTCTGTGATGGACAGTGTGCCATTTAATGTTTCTGTATTCAATCATGCAGTAAAGTGTCAGCTTTAGCAAAAGAACAAGGAAAGAACAAAGTAGAGAAAATGACACCTTTATGTGCATCTTATGTCTCATAAAATATAAAAAAAAAACGTCCGTACTGGACTTACTGGTTCCCGGTCTGGCATCAGACACATCAACCAGAGGACCGGTGGCCTGGGAAAGGGACTGGTAGTGGACCGTGTGAGTCACTGTGGACGACTTCTGTTTCTGCGTTTCCCCAAAGTCATTATCGGTCAGTAGGACGGTGGACCTGTCATCTGTAGGCCGGCAACAGACACATGGTCATGGTGTTCATGTTCTAAAACATACAGATCCGTACTAGGACAAGATGAGAGTGGTGAGCTTACCAACAGTCTCCATGGTGTCTCTCTCCTCGATCAGAAGTTGGGCTCTAGGGATATCGATGTGCATCCTGAGTGTTTGCTGCTGTTTGTTAATCGGCTCTGCTGGACGTGTATTTTTACTGAAAACAAAAGGTGAACTTAATTAAGGGACTAAGTGCATGGATGATAGTGATATGACAGTAGTGGAAGACTTGATAAGATCACAGCGGTTAAACATTGTTACCTCATGAGCATCTCAGCCAAACTTTTTGCATCTGTAAAAAACAACAGAGACCAAACACGATTTAATGTGCTAAAAACAACAGGAAGTGACATGATGAGGGCGTGTCTGTCCCATCTCACCTCTGAGCCTCTTCAGCCTCTGCTCCCTCCTCCTCCTCCTCAGCACCAGCAGGCCGATGAAGATGACAACGATGCCCACCAGCACGCAGGAAATGGTCACCATCATCTTCAAACCTTCGCCACCCCCAGACTGGTCCTTACTCACATTGGGCTCCTTCACCAGAGGGGCAATGGTACCTGGGAGAGGTTCAAAAAAGTTGTTTTATTGAGATCTTAGTGGGTTGAAAAAGGATATTTGTAGGAGTTTGAGGACCAGGTAGAGGAATCCTGAATGTGAACTAAAAGTAGAAGAATTGAGGAGAATACTAACAAATTGTGGGAAACATATTATTATTAATTTACTGAGTATAAGTTAATATGTACATAGATTCTACTTTCCTCCCTCTAGACTCCATAGGACGTGTGTATTACCTGACAATCGCTTTTGGAAATGAAAAACAGCAACAGAGCCATTTCTACTTGTGTTATGGGAATGTAATCTGGTATATCCATGCTGGGTGAAAGTAATAGAGTATCTGGAGATGGAGATCCCTGTCTCGCCGAGTTTATGCTGTTTGGATGACCAAACACAAATAATGACTTTCCAGTTATACAGGTCGGGATGGTCACAGCAGCCTGAAATATCCTCAGGTGATGGAAAAGTACAAGATTCTAAAAAGCGCATTGAACATATGACTGAAGAGTTGGCCAGAATAAATAATGGTGGGTAGGAAAAGAAGGGGCTATGGGACTGTATCTTTTTTTTTCTTATGATAATAAGCAGACATGAGTTGATGGGATGGGATAGCTGTGATGGATTATTCCTGTTCTGTGTGAATTACTCTTTTCAGTTATAAATACTGTAATACCATGTAATACCAACACCAGTACCATGCCCAGAGGTTTATTGTAACATTGTCTGTCAGCTGTCTGAATGTGTAAAATGGAAAAAAATAAAACACACACCAAAAAAAGAGAGAGGAATTCTGAATACTGCAGAGGAGCAAAGAGCAGCATCTGTGAAATAATAATAATGTCTACTAGTGTTCCAATGATCTGTACTATTATTAAATCATGCGTCATCACACAAACAGCAGTCGTGTGACTGTGGCTGTTGCTAGAAACTCTTCTGGAAACGCCTCTTGTGGGTGTCAGAAGCTGCTAGTGTTCCTTTGAACCTCACACCAGCCTGCGTCAACGGCCTAAGACGGGGATTTGTTGTGTTCACTTACTGCCGTCGTAGCTGAGCGTTGCAAACTGCAGTTTCTTCTCAGCATAGCCGGCGCTGTTGTAGACTTTCATCTGCAGCTCGTACCAAGTGGCCTCCTGCAGGTCGTACAGGATGTAGCTCTTGGTGAGGGAGGTGCGCTGCGCTGTGGTCCATGTAGGCGACGCCACTGGCCGGTACTCCAGTGTGAAGGATGTGATGGGGCATCCACCGTTATTCCAGCCATTCAGGTTGAGCTTGACCCGAGTGGCATTGATGCTCGTGAAGAGTTCCTGTTCTTTGGAGTACTGAGGTTCTACAGAAGGACAAAAACAAAGTCAGGAAAAGGAAATAAAGGATATTTACTGCTTAAAGGGAATGAAAATACTTTCTAGGGATACTTGTTGTAGCAGGGTTAATACATGTATGCAAACGTGCTAGAGGACTTTTCAGGTATAAGTGTAAAAATAGTACATAATTATTTTACATGTGTTTTACTTTGTGAAAGTGTACTTTTAGGTATTCTGGTAGTTTAATATCTTTAATATTTAATCTATTTAGATCATTTACTGTACATACGACAGTACTTTTTTATAGTATGTAATAGCTTTGGTAAATATTATAAGTATAAGTAAAAAAAAAAAAAAATAAGTATAAGAATCATTTTATTAAGTACAGCCCAAAAGTGTTCCTAAACTGTATGGGCAAACCAGTACGTTTCTTTTTTTTTGTTACATTTTTACCTTTCCCATGTGTCTTTGCTTCAATGATCTCACTGATCCGTCCAGGCCCCACTGCATTCTGGGCTGTGAGTGTGAACTTGTACCAGGTGCCACACTTGAGATTCTCTAGCCGATAGGAGCGTTCACTGGGGCTGATGGCGAAGTTGCCCCACTGCTCACTGTTGTCCTCTGAGTACTGCAGGATGTAGCCTGAGTCATGGAGAGGAGGAAACAAAGAAATCAAACATTCACATCAAGAAGAACAAAAACACTCGACAGTCTTATTTCAATTGTAAATGTACCTCGAATGGAGCTGCCCCCATTGTCTCCAGGGATCCAGGAGAGAGTGATGGAGGTGGTGGTGGTTTTGGTCACTGTGAGTCGAGGCTGGTCAGGCGGAACTGGAGGACGTAAAAACAGGGACAACTTCCATAAAACAATCAATGAAAAACACTGTCATTTGGATGTTATTACTGCAGACAGTTGCAAACTAACTAATGAGATTGTATATAACTGAGGCAAAATGTTTTTTTTCCCCACGAGAAAATGAGGTTTTCTTTCTTCACATAGTAAGTACGGAAACTGTTTCCAGGAGCATTTGTGAATATACAAGGATTGTACAAACCCATAAAACAAACTAAAAAGTTAAGCTGAAGAGCACACACTTTTCAATTCCTTTCACCTTTGTTCTTTGGCTGCTGTGACATGTACATTTCCCTCACGGGATGATTAAAGTACTTTTCTACTCTACGTTCCCAAAGTTCTGTGCCATAGGTTTGTTTGTTCCATTTCTCACCTTGAACCTGCAGGTTGAGGACAATCTTGTCAGACCCAAAGCTGTTGCTGGCCACACATGTATAGTTCCCAGAGTCCTCTGCTTTCACTGTGCGAATAACCAGGCTGCCGTTTCCATGGACGCTGCGTCGGCTGTCAATCACAACAGGCGCTGGGGTTCCATTGCTGAAATGAACATGTGTGAATCAGCGTCATGTTTTAGTGGATGGTTGAAAAAGACAAATTCAAAAAAACTGTACAAAAGTTTGTAGGTGCTCACATCTCCTTCAGCCACTTGATTGTTGGAGACGGATCACCCACTGCCTTACAAGGTAGAACAATGTCCCTCATCCAGGGTGTTGTTACTGTCCTGTTGAAGGTCAGGATCCGAGCTGGAGCTGCAAAAAACACGTACATGTTTCATTAGAGGATGTACACAGAAACAGAAATAAAAGAGCCACACCATCCATCCCCTGCACCTCAGACCACATGTGACCTACCCTCTGCCATGGGTTTAACAGTGATGATTTCACTGGCATTCCCACGGCCTGCAGCAGTGACGGCCACCACCCAGATACTGTACTGCCGGTTCCTGCTCAGGTTGGGGATACGATAGAAGAACACATCCGGGGCCGCCTCAAACTCACTGCTCACCTGAGTTGAAGAAGACATTCAGGCGTTTTAATTTGTTGTTACATCTGTAAGACATGTTTTTTTACTATTCATATTAACCGCACAGGGAAATCGGGTGATATTATCAGGAAATACACCAACACATGTTTGTGTGTAGCCTGTATCACTCTGTGCCATAGCAGTGTAGTTTCCTCAGACTCCCAACACATCACTGAGGTTTCTCTGCATCAGTCCAACAGACACAATCTTGCTGATGTGTATGGAAACAGTTCTCTGAATGATTAAGGAATATGAAGAAAATTTATTTCGTGATACGTTACAAAAACGGAAAATTCACTAAAAAGTCACCAAATTCAAAACTGAAACTACTCACATAGCCATATTCTACTAGAATGAGTTAGTTATTGTAGTTCATTGATATGAACTAGCAGAATAAGCAGTTGTGTGATGGTTTCGTACCGTGGGGTGTGGGTTGGAGCAAAAAACAGTATATTTCCTGATGATGCCATTCACTTTGAGAGGAGGAAGCCAGGACACAAACACCACTGAGTTCGATGCAGCTGCTGCTTTCACACCCGCTGGAGGACCAGGAACTGAAATGAAAGGAAGATCCACTTAAAAAAATCCACTTAAGCTGAAATTATTAGTCAGATAAATGTTAGAATTGTACTTTTTAGAAGAAAGATCAAAGTTGTATTTAATAGGATTTCTTCCTGTATGCGAGTGTGAGTGCTCATATTTTATTCACAGGGGTTCATTCATAGCTGAACAATATTATTTTTGCATTGAAGCAACATACAGGGGATTTTGTGAATTTAAAGCAGTTAATTCAACATCGTCTGAGGTTTAATGCAGGAGATAGTTAGAATACTCTCGTGGCTCAATCAACAGTTAATGTTACTTATATAACAAACTACACACACACACACACCAACAAGTACCCGTCCATAGTCACACACCGAGGGCCTGTGACGAGGTGGGTGAATATGAAGACGTGGCTATCGACAGGTTGTGCTGTTGCACAAAAAAGCGTAACTGACAGTCTGCGCCCTTGTGTGTTTTCCTACCGTCCTCTTTGGTGCGAGTGTAAATCTGTTCGCTGCGGACACCATCACCAGCACGGGTGAAGGCCAACACCTGGATGCTGTAGTTGGTGTACTTCTCCAGTCCATCCAGCTCCAGAGAGGGCTTGGAGGTCGTCACGTTCCTGATCTCGCCAAGTTCTGACAGACAGAGAGGAGCCAGGAGAAACACTCAAGGTCAAAAGTTTCACACAGTGCAAAGCTCATATTGTAAATATCCAGTAATGTGACAAGCTGCCATTGGTCCAAACATCTAACAGTATATCAGGCAGCAGATCACAGAGATGGACTAATATCAGGCCTCAGGGTGTCATGGAACAGCCTTGAACACGGTGTCACACTCAATCACAAAGTTGAAGACCTTTATTACGGCCCTGACTGTCGACCTGCTGCTGGTACACTTTGAATTATGGATGTGTGAGATGAGTGGCTCCCTGCTGTCCTGTATCCCTTCATCTCACTGTTTCCCTGCTGTCTCTTCATTTATCTCTAGAGATACATCAGATCAACACTTAATGTATATATGTGTGTGGGGGTGGGGGGTTTCACATTGTCCAGATGAAAAAAGGAAAACATTTCAAGAGCTAAAACAATGAATTGAACCAACACTCAGATGATTACTAGAACATCACTGACTTGAACGGTTTTATCGTTTATTGCTGTTTCATTTGTTTCATTTGTGCAATGAATGTATTCCCCTCAACAATAATAATAATATAATAATAATGTTTAAGGGTTAAGGGGGAGGAGGAAGGACCTATGTTGACTTATGTTCCTCACCTCTTCTGAATTCTCAGAATTCTCACCTCTTCTGAATTATGGAACACATTAGTGCATGTGCTTTATTACCACCTGCTCTTTCTTGCCACGTTCTCACAGTCATTTACACAACATTCACCCATTCACACACACGTGAATACAAAGGTGGTGGCGGCGGTGATATGTCATGCACCAACCTGCTTGTCTGGAGAAATGAGGGGTTCAGTGTGTCTCTGAAGGAATTTATCCTTGTTGACTGGGCCTGCACAACTTATTAAAGAGACGGCTTGTGTCGCCATCTGCTGGTCGGTGTGTTTATATTTTCACACAGTGACTCTCAACACTTGATTAGGATTGATCAAATATCAGCAATGTGACTGTGAAATATTTGTTAAACTGCATGGTTTGATGTTTGATATACAGCGCATTTCCATATGATAGATATGGATCAGTATCGTCAAGCACCCACTCACTGAGCCACACATACTGTTACCATGCAAACTAGTCGCGACTGTCAAGTCCTGAGTGTTCATGTTCCACGGGCGAGCCAACATGAAGTGACAGTGCAGAGGTCAAAGGTAATTGTGCTGTCACAACCAATCCCGCTGACAGTAATCCAGCAAATGACAATGGCATCGCATGTTGTCTGACTTCCACTGGACCATGCAGAATTTTGGATAGTGGTAAATAAAACTGCTCGAAAGGATTCATGATACCCACAATGCACCTGAGACTTAACGTGTGGCATCAATAACCAACCTGATGGCTCAGCTTGAGTTTTAGCTCATAGCAGAATTTTTCTTAACTGTAGAATACAGACGATTTTCACTCATGCCTTGGTGACAATCACGGGATATTAGTGTTCAAAGTTTAAATATAAATATTATTTACATAAGAAGATGCTGACAAAGAGCAAAGGCATTTTGTCTACCTGCGTACATACTACTGCTGCAAATAAATATGAGTGAGTACCTCCATCAGGCAGGTTGGCCCAGTAGATGACCCTGAAGCCCAGCAGGTTGCCATTGAGAGCATCTTTGGGAGGGGTCAGCCAGGAAAGGGATATGACCTCTGGTGATGTAGCTGTTGCCTGGACGTTCTCAGGCGGTCGGCTGGGCACTGATGAGGAAGAACCAGACACCACAGCATTAATAAACACTAACCAGACACGGCAGGGCTGATGACGTGTGGCAGTACCCTCAGATCACCACTAGGCTGTGATATTTGCTCACATTTCTCTCCAGAGTGAATCCTCTCAATGAAACGAGAGGATTCCTCATGGGCTCTTCACCATTCAGACACAGTCACTGTGAATAAAGGTCCTCAGGAGGAGCCCGGTAGAAAGGAAACATGTTTTCTTTACAACCATTTTGGATAGGTCAGCATTGGTCTGGTGAACTTTAGTTGAGGTTAAATATTACCAATGAAAAGAAAAGTAAGAAGCTGTGGAGTTGGACTGATGTGAGGTTTTCCACCGTCCGTAGCTGTAGCTCCTATAAATAATCCAAAGATAAGACTGACTGGACTGACAAATGTCTTTGTCTGAGTTAACTATCTGGTGCTGGTGCTTTGGCACAACTTGAGACCACAGAGAGGAATGCAGATTGCAGCCGAACAATGTGCAAACAATCAAAAAATTCCGGTTTCCACAGACAAATTTGAAAAAATGTCATGAGTTCTTCCTGAGTCAGGACATCTCTGCTAAAATCATCATGAAAATCTGATGAGTAATTTTTTGGAACAGACAAACCAACCAAATGATGAACAGACACTAATCTCCTTGGTGGAGGTAATGCTTACACTAGCTTACACTAGCAACAGCCCTTGTTTCTTACCGTCCTCCAGTGTGGTAGCAGCCACCTCTGTAGAAGACGGTCCTGTCCCCGCGCTGTTGCTGGCTTGCACAACAACTCCATACTGGGTGAACTTCTTTAGGTTGTCCAGCACGAGACTTTCTGCATTGTCCCCTGTGGTCTCCACGCTGATTACGCTGAACTGGTAGTTTCCACCTGAGCTGTACTCCCGGTAGCCCACCTGGTAGCCTCTGATGGCTCCATTCTGGAGATGTTTCTTTGGTGCCTATCAGAGGGACGAGAGGCGAGCTTTCAGAGGATTTCTTTGCATGAACGGCAGATGTGATTGCTACTGCTGGTGTCTGCTACCAAGGTCATATCCAGAAGGAACACTGTAAATGACACCTTGTGACATACAGCTCTGGGAAAAATTAAGAGACCACTGCAAAATTGTCAGTATTTCTGATTTTACTATTTATAGGTACAGGATGTGTTTAAGTGAAATTAACATCACCTGACAACATTTCTTCCAAATTCCAAATAATAATTGTCATTTAGAGTATTAATTTGCAGAAAATGACAAATGGTCGAAATAACAAAAAAGATGCAATGTTTTCAGACCTCAAATAATAACACACAATACTCATGTTTTAACTTGGCAAGAGTTCAGGAATCAATATTTGGTGGAATAACCCTGATTTTTAATCACCAGTCTTTCACATTGTTCTTGGGTGACTTTACTCCACTCCTGGCACAAGAATTCAGCAGATGCTGGAATGGATCAGCTGTCATACATGTAGAGATGATGATTTCAGAAAAAAAAAAAATGCAGTGGTCTCTTAATTTTTTCCAGAGCTGTATTTATATTGATTCTCATCTTTAATGTCTTGAACATTCTCTGTTCCTGTGTTATCTAACCACCAAGGCGAGCAGAACAAAAACATGAATGGATGTTTTTAGTCTGTGTTGGGTTGATAAAGTCTGGCCAAGATGTGGGTAGAGCCGTTTAGCACCTTGTACTGTGAATGATCCTGACTGTCATGAAATCACCCCCAGTAAACTTTGTTGTGAAGTATATTAACAGCTATATAATCCCCCAGTATACTGTTTGTTTATTTGCTTGTGCCAGAAAACTATTGAAAGAAGAAAAGTTGGCAGTGCATGTGAGGCACCACGTACATCAGCCAACGTAATCCTCAGTCGGTGAAGTGAAGTTGAAGTTCAGGCGTCTGCACCGTTTGTTGTTGTATAATGAAAGATAAGTGAGTGCAGATGTATTTGTGGCAACTGGTTCTCAATGTACATCATGTGCATCCACAATTTCAGTCTCTTATTGTATACATCCACACATGTTTCACATACACCTGAAGCTGTAGAATAACTAGAATAACCACCAGCCAAGAGATTTGCGTATACTGCTCACAAACATTTGCGTGTGTGGTGACATCGATTTTCTCTTCATCATCTGAACAGACCTGCTGTTCACCTGCGATGCCCTTTATATTCAGAAGATCAGGGGTAAACGTAGGAGTTAGTCAGTACGGCTTCCCCTCTGACGAGCAGGTTAATGTTTCGACTCACTGATCGATCTGTCAATCACAAGCTGATTGTTCCTTTGGTGGATTCAGACATTCATTGGAATCACTCACCCGCCAGGAAACTCTGATGCTCTGAGAAGACAGAGCTTCCAGCTGCACGTCCTGGGGGGGTCCGTCCGGAGCTGAAGCCAGATCACCAAATTGTCATTTTCAAAAAGCAGTTTGCAAAGCTACAGTATCACAACGAACTGTCATAGCAAAGATAAATGTGTCCAGAGGTAAGTCCGGTCCAGTGAAAACAGATGTGATGGCTGCATTTACAGTGTGAGGAGCAGTCCTCTGTAGGGGGGTGGGGTATAGATAGATAAAAGAATAATTTGTCGAAGGGGGCTCAAACTAAGTTTATTGATCACAGCATGACATTTAGTACTGACGCCGCTAATTGAAAAGTTCTGCTTTTAGTGCAGGGTCAGCGTGTGTTCAATAATGCAACAGAGCCAATGGAGCTGATGTCAGGAGGCTGTTAATGAATTGACCGTCGCCTCCGTCACTCTGCTGTTGCTTATCTCGTCTCTCACTCTCCACCTGCACTCACTCCTGAGAGTGGCCTTTCACTGTGTTTCTGCCTCTCTATCCAGAGACATTTTGTATGTAGCACATGATAGGCGTCTCTGCCTTGTATTCTCCTTTGACACCATCAATGATCACATGTGTGAATTATTTTACCTGCTTCATCAGTGGTGATGGTGAGCTCATTGCTGGCTTCACTTTTCCCGATTAGGTTCTTGGCAAACATGCGGATGTTGTAGGTGGAAGACGGGTGCAGGTCAATGATGGTGGCCTGGTTGAGCTGAGGTGAGACATCTTTGGTCTTCTGAGCCGTATCCCAGGAGGCTGTGGAGGGGAGATGGCGAGCTTTATTGGGGTTGCTGAAGAAATGCATCGACGATCTTTGAGAATTCGAATTTTCTATTTATCTCAATATATGTAAAATCATTAATGTTCAGTGTAGGGAACAATAGGGAACAATTCATCCGACCAGTTGTTTTAGATATAAAGAAACTTTCCGGTACCTGATTTGTTCTTGCTCTCAATATCAAAGCCTGTGATTGGGCTGTTGCCATCAAAACCCATTGTCCATCGCAGGGCAATAGTCCTGTCCTTCACTTCTCTGATCTCCACCTCTGGGGGGTCCGGGGGCTCTAGGTGGGGCAAAGTTAAGTGTTACTAGAGCAAAGAACATATATTGTATATATATCCTCGGTAATTGTAGTACTTCTACCTTGTACTGTGAGCTGTATGATTCCTCTGTCTTCGCCAAAAGAGTTGATGGCGTGGCAGGAGAAGAACCCTGAGTCCTCCCTCACTGTGGGCATGATCTTATGGGTGCAAAGCAGTGAGACGGTTTGAAATAAACACATCCATTCGTGTTGTTGATGAAAAAGGGCACATTTTTCTATTCACATTCTCAGAAGTGTTGCTTTTGAAGGTTTTCGTAGAGTGAGCAGGTCAGGAAAACCTCTCACGCTATCTTTAGACCACTGGACAATTAAATGTAGGTGTAATTAATAGTGGCTGCTAATCTGTCTTCAGACCAATTAAAAGGGACCAGGTTGCTGTGACTTAAATGTAAAACAAATATATCTAATCCAGTATATGAATCCAACTTGAATAGTGTTCCTTGTTGCATTGACTCGTACCTGCAGGGTGGAGATGACTTCATCTCCAACCTCCTTGACAGTGACCACATAGCGGCTGGTCTCGGGGTTGATGATGCGTTCTTCCTTTTCCCAGCGCACCATGATGGGCTTCTCACCGTGAGCTGTGCAACTCATTTTCTTCTCTTCGCCCTGTGTAGCCAGTGTGGTGTTGGGGTAGGACGTGATCATCGCTGGGACTGTGGCAAAAAGGTAGAGAACGCATGCGAGCATCTGTTAAATTTGTTTAAAGATCTTCAGAGAAGCACTTTTAGGGCATAACATCATGATTTAAACGGCAGATCACATCATTAGAATTAGCAGATATTAGCAAACTACACAAATAAGCTAGCAATAATGCTAACAAACCTTTTTTATGCAGCTTCATAATACCAATTATTCACAAGCCAATTCAAAGTAAACATGATGTTCGGATCGAGATTGAATTAAAGATGTGATTGCACTTATGCCTCATTACACTCATCAGTGTATTATACACTCATCGGTGTATAATGCTCCGTGGTACCAACACACATGCTTAGGCCCTTAATTTGAGGCACTTTTATTCATTTTCCCTTAAAATACGACTTAGGCAAATACACTATCCGGCCGACAATATGTACCCCTCTCAAGTATGTGCGTGCAACAAATATCAGGCTCTTGGTTGTCAGACCCCAAAAATATAGTCAAACAAGGACACACACAGAACATTCACAGAGTATGTGTGATAGAGAGAGAGAGAGAGAGAGAGAGCGAGGGAAAGAGCATGACTTGACATGATGAGAAGTGTCAGGCAAGAGGTTGCAAACATTTAAGCCTCATCTCTTATTTACTTTGCAGCCATTTGGGGCTCGGCTACAGAAAAGAAAGCTGATTTATTTTGCATGACAAGTATGAATTTTTTGTGAGACGCATTTAGAAAAATGAGGGGAAAAATAACCACTTGGGCTTTATGTAAACGTTATCATTTTAGCGCACAGCTACTCTCATTTTGTGAAAGTGTTAGTGGCACTTGGCGATGTTGTTGACACTCCTGGCAGATGGGGATACTCTGCTGGGTGACAAACAACAAGGTCGGGGGAAAGCTGGAGACAGCTCCCATGTGTGAAGGAAACAACATGCTGGAACTGTAAACATCACAGGAACCTCAGGGTCTGGAGGGGAAAGACTGAATTAAAACTCTCGTAGATTTCATATTGTGACTTTAAAACTGCTCATACTTACACAATATGTGAACATTGCAACATTGAAATTGTGACAAAAATGGCCAATGAAGGAGGAACGCAGTGATTTAGCAATGTGAATTAACTGGAATTGACCAGTTCTTTAATGTGTGTGTGTGTGTGTGTGTGTGTGTGTGTGTGTCTTTGTCAGCCCATTTTCATTTCTGACTGCTACAGAGGTAGACAAAGCAGAAGGCAGACAAAATATAAGGGCTTCATACATGTTGTCAGCTCATCCTCAGAGCTTCAGTGTTCTGCTAAAACAAGAATGTCTAAAAGGAGACTGTTACATGGTCAAAACATGTTCATTCAACCAGTGGAGCTATGAAGAAAACACATTAGTATGTCATTTATTGAAACAGGTAAATTAAGTTGCTGCACTCAGAGTTACTGTGTGAAATTGCAGTATCACAGTATCTATGCTTTAAAATATAAAATACTGATGTCAAGAAATTATTGCTTTCATTTAAATCTATTTCTAGAAATATTTAACTGTATCTACTGCTGGCAAAACAAATAAAAATGGTAAACATTACCATTACAGCCTTGTGAAAAGCAAATAAATAACACTGGGGTGGTGTATGTAGCTTGGCTGCAATGTATGTTTGATGTGGAGCTGAGGAGGGCAGTGGAGGGCAGTGGTGATACACTGAAGCCTGTGGGGGATTGTCGGAGAAAGGCTGGCTGCTGATAGGCTATTCTCACGAGACAAAAGCCCCCCATCCTCTCCCTCCATCCTCTCAGCCTCCCTTTCACCTGGCCAGGTTACCATGCCAACCAGCATCGGACAGTCTTTCCTCTCCCTACCTCACCCCCACCCCTCCTCTCTCTCCAGCCTCTACTATTAAAAAAGCCCATTTCTGGTAGCCAGGAATAGAACATGGACCCACCATTGATTTTCACACAATGATGATGATTACACAATTACACCTCCAATGTCGCAATGCAGAGCCGAAAACAGTGAATGTTTCTGATGTGTTTGTGTGCTGGCATTCGTGAGGTGGAAAACAGAATTAGTCAACTGGAAGGTCAGAGTGGTGACTATTAGTCACACAGTGACGGACGTCAAATGATCACATAGGTTCAATTAGATGTGTCATTTCAGCAACACCTTGAAAAGTAAGGCAATGATATATAAGTTATTAAGTTTATGTTGCACAGTTGGAAAACCAAATTATGTTTAAACATTCCAAGTTGATTCCAAGTCATTTGACCTATAATCTGTGATGAGCATTTTGGTGCTTTGCTGACACTATCACGACAAATGTGCTTGTCAGAGGTCACGTTTCCTCAGCTCATGTGATTTCTGAGCTGTACTCACTCAGTTTTAAAACAATTGAATACAAATAATGAAAAAAAAGCAGCAGCATATCTCCCCTGTTATCAGCACATGGATTGACGGCTACATTTTACCCCACATTGGCTGCTGAGCTGGGCCAGCAGAGGCCACAGGGCACTCCGGCTCAGTGGGGCCACAAGAGAAGATGAGCCACGCTGCGTATAGCTCCCTGCCCTGGAGGCGTGCTGTAAGTGGGTGCTGGGGATGAGATGGCCAGGGTGGGGGTTGGGGGACGGGACAACGTTCTGGCAATTACACAAAGATGACTAGTTCACTGGCCGCCTGCAATGTACTGAAATAATTCCTTTAGCTGCACAATTGGCTTGGACATGAAGCATAATAGTGAATGTGCGCCTGCAGACTGGATGGTGCATGGGGGGGAAAATAAGATAAAAAGATCTAGAAATAGCCATCAGTGTAAAATAACACTTCTTTCTGTTTGTCTGAAGGATGCTGTGTTTGGGAGATGACCACAAGACCATTCACCACTTCAGAGAGGCCTCATTATGTGCTTTGCCCTCGTTGCCGTGTCTGGCGACATTATGATGTCTAATAGGTTTGATTGGTCTTAATTGGCACTGATAAACACTGAGTGGCTGTTGACTGGCTGATAGCGTCTATGGTGGATTGCTAATAAATTGACTGAATTGCGTCCGTTTGGGACGTGAGGATGCTTGACTGCAAATCTCATTGAAATCATTTCCTAAACCTCCACCTGCAACCAGTGTCACGACAGACAGACAACCATGGACTGAACAAAGATGAAAGCAAAACAAAGACATGGACACACACTCAGACACTCTGGTGATGTTTCACTGGAGGATACACGGTGAAGAATGACGAGACATTAGCCAGACACAAACACAACAGAAGAGCGCTCACTCATAATTCTAATCTACTGCATGGGCCTATACAGGAATGTACACCTTTGTGTGTGCTCACCTGTTGGCATGTACACACACCTCTGTCACACAAGTTCCCTATGTCAAAACTACTCATCTCAATGGTTCTAATTGCAACTATTGATTCTCCTCAGTTTGCCTACTGATACATCAAGCTACACTTGGACAGACAATAACGCACCATAAATATCATACTATTCATCACGTGAGTGCTTCAGCATGCCTACGTTTTTGTGCCTCCCTAATTGGCTCCTAAGCCTCTTAAGAAGCCATCACTGTTCAATCGGTAGAGGCCGGCCTGGATAAACAACACAGAGAGGAGCACAGAATATACAGATAACTACAGCTTTACTGCTGCTGACATTGTCGAGAACGCGTTGGTTAGAAATTGCACCTATAAGGGGTTAATGAGCCTGATGCTTCCGCGAACAGAGGGGAGTGTGAATGTGTAGGTCAAGGAGATTCATGCTGCTGCCTGGGAAACACAGGTCAGTAAAGTCAGTCACATCCATGAAGCTAATTTTATATTAATAACTTAAAATGAAAAAAAATACAGAAAAAAAACAGATTGCATCTGAAAATGTTTGTCATCACTGTGCCTCAAACATAAGCAAATTTACATCATCGACAATGCACTAAAGAGACGAGTGTCTCTAAACCAGCTATGATGTATGGTTTAGAGACACTAGCGATAGGCAGAAGACAGGAGGCAGAGCTGGAGGTGGCAGAGTTAAAGATGCTGAGATTCTCTTTAGGAGTGACCAGGATGGACAGGATTAGGAATGAGGTCATCAGAGGGACAACACAGACAGGAAAGTTAGGAGAAAAAGCTAGAGAGGCTAGATTGAGATGGTTTGGACATGTGCAGAGGAGGGACAGTGGATACATTGGTAGGAGAATGTTAGAGATGGAGTTGGAGGTAGGAGACAGAGAGGAAGACCAAAGAGGAGGTTTATAGATGCAGTGAGGGAGGACATGGAGGTAGTTGGAGTCAGAGTAGAGGATACAGAGAACAGGGAAAGATGGAAATCAATGATTCGCTGTGGCAACCCCTGAAGAGGGACAAGCCGAAAGGAGAAGAAGAAGAAGGAGAAGAAGATAATGCACTAAATGATTGATACTGAATAAAATAAAGAGTAATTGGCCATATCCTCATAAAACCCAATTTTAAATCATGTCAACACACATATTTTACCAAGTTTGTTGCAGTGTTCATATACTGCAGATGATTTGTGTAAACTTACAATTCAAGTTAACTCTGACTAAACTCCTTCTGTGTGTGGTTCTATGATGAGGTGGAGTCATACGGGAAGGGCTATGGACACAGGTAACTGGCAGACAGTAAGACTCTCTGCAGGCATTAATCTGCTCTGGCTTCACAAGAGTGACAGGGGCATCAACTCGCAGTGACTGATAAAATGAGCACACAGCCACACACAACCACCCACACTTGCACACACACACACAAAAATTGCAATTACTTGCAAAAACCGACTGAACTGACTGAAATGTCCTTTTGCCTAGACGGCGATTTATAGTGAGTCATTAAACCTGTGGAAAAAAAGTAAAGAAAAAAATCCATATTAAGGTGAAGTCTGTTGTTCCATCGTCAACCTGAAGAGGGCAGTATTCTTACTGAGTGTATGTGTGAAGTCATGGTGTCGGGAGCGTTCATAGTTGCTGTGGAGAGTTTGCTGGAGGTAATTGAAAGCAACTTATCAAGAAAAACTGTTTCCATTTATGAAACACGTGATCATATGTGGTCATGAAAAATTGGAAAATCCATTACTGTGGTGAGTTAGTGGTCATCACCACGTGACAACTCATGTAAAAACTGCTGTGAGTGAAGGAAAGCCATACATGTTTGGATCTATTGCAGATACAGATATAATAAACCATTTAGAACAGAGCTGAAGGAGGACAAGACTAAAGAAAACAAAAATACAAATATGAAGTGTATGTTTGGGGTCGAGGCTGGAGGGGGGCATGAATAACCCTTTTCTAGTCCCCTTTTCTACATGGCAGCTCTTGCCTGGATGCAGAAGGCTTCATGGAGTGGAGCTAAGTCCTTGTTCACACAGCAGATAACCGCTGTACTTCCTCCAAGAGATGTTTGGCGGTTGGCTGTGGCAGTGAGCGGTGCTTTCGTGGAGGTAATTCAGGCAGAAAGAGCAGAGCAAGCACCAAGACGGAATTTTGCTGGTGGGCTGACTGTTACAGACAGAGCCGACTCCAGTTCAACTCACTGAGCCTCTGAGCTTTAGCATTAACTTCAATTTCACTCGCAGCTCAGCCTGTGGAAGCCGTCGACCAGCAGGTGAAACCGACTCACCTGCTGCAGCACCTAGTTATGTGGCAAAAGGTGGCGTTTCTCCATGAGACTTACTTTTGACATTGAGATACATGGACTTGCTGACATCAGCTCCAACGTCATTGCTGACTCGACACAGGTAGAAGCCGCTGTCTTCTTCAAGCACGTGCTTGATGAGCAGGGAGCCGTTGATCAGCACCTCGATCCGAAAGCCTGAGTTAAGGGCGATGGGTTTGAACTGAGGGACCCCAGCACCTGTTGGAAAGTTCATCAGTGTTAGACTTACAGGAGAGAGAACAGACAATACCTGTATAACACGGCCCTCCTGTGTGATCGACATATATGAAATCTGCAGGTATTTTTTGACGTTGTTTGACGTTCTGTCCAGGATGGAATAACGTTTTGACATATCAGAGCCTTAACGTATTTCCTACAAAAGTCTAGCTACTAATAGTGTCTAATAATGTCTCTTGTTTCCGAGCTGGTTCGTACCAGAGATAGGTGTAGTATATACTAGTATGTCATACTATATTATTGCGTTACACCATAATCAATTGTATCATGTCAACGCTACAATTAATTATATCAAGTCTTCACATCATGCTTTAATGTTTATTTATTTATTATTCTTTTTCCCCTCATCATATCAATCATTGTTTTTGTCATGAAAATCCCACTGACAAAAAAAAAAAAAGGAAAAAAAAAGGGTTTTCTGCATTCAGCAACAAGGATGGTGGATGTTCTGTCTGTCTGGTGTCCCAAAAGAATGTATACACACTTTAAATAATTGTAAACTAGGTGTTTATTATAATTCATTTAATTTTCAATATGTAAAATAATTTACAAACATCATTCTATTGTTTTGTCACCGCCTGTTGTCAAACTGATGTCCGTTCTGGTCCAGACACTGACGATAACGCAAAGCGATGGAATAGCACACATCATGAAACAATTCTCTTGGTATTCGTGTGCATTCACGTTCAATGGTTGCTCTCAATTCAATGACTGTTGCAGGCCTCATTGCGTAGACTTTGTCTTTTAGGTATCCCCATAAAAAGAAGTCTAGTGCAAGTCTTGCTGCAAAGAAAAAAACAATTGAGGTATCAGCTGCTAAAGGGTGTATACATTTTTTAGGACACCCTGTATATATCTATTCTAGAAACATGAACGTCAATTCATCAATTCACGACGTATGAGGCTGTGGAGACTGTACTTGTGTGAGTGCTGCTCTGTGTTTACCTTTAGAATATTCCCACTGGATGGTTGGAACTGGGTAACCTTCAGCTGAGCAGTTCAGTATCACAGCTTTGCCATAGATGCCGTCTTGGTCCTTTGGTTGCACCACAAATTTCGGGGGAACTGCAATTGAAGAACATGACTGCTGCTTACACGGTGGACTCTGTCACAGGCTTATAGCCTGTCCTTAAACATATTTCCTGAGAAGTGCATGTCTTAAAATAATTTTCTTCAGAGACAGAGCTAATCAAACCAGAAGGTTGTAATCATGTACGAGACTATAGCACCATTCTTTGCCACACTATCCGTCATTAGTCCGATAACCTTCAACCATTTGTTTTTTCTTCTGCATCAGTGAAACCCCAGCTCCACAACTCCATCCTTCTCTTGCTTTCTCCTGTTCTCCGTCTCTCCTCCCCTGCCATCCACCACCTGTCCTCACCTCGGACGATGAGCTGGCTTTGATGTTCCACAGCTGCGGCCTGGTTACGTGCGATGCAGGTATAGTTGCCATTGTGCATCAAAGTGAGGTTGGAGATGCGCAGGGAGCTGGTGAAATCGATGTTGTCGATGGTGACACCGAGGCTGGCTGGGATTGGCCGCCGGTCCTTCTGCCATGTGATGAAGACAGGTTGGTCACCTGACATGACCACACAGGGGATGAACACTCGCTGGCCGATGGAGAACCGAGGGAATTCAAATGGTTGGATGGTTGGTGGAACTGTGGAAAAGAAATCAGTTTTTAACTCAGCAGTTTTGTCTGCATGAACCATTAGTAAATTATGGAGGACTAAAAGTGCCAAAATTATATATTCAATGCATTATATAATGATGTATTTATTTATTTAATTTTTGCACTTGTAGTCCTCAATACAACTCAAGGACCATGAAAGAATTAATTAAATAGTGAAATAATATTTTTTTGGCATAAAAGTCATTGTTACTTTGATGAATTTAACACATTTAATAATGCATTAATTCATGCAATAATTCCAAATTGTAATTAATGACATACTTAATTAATTATTTACTGATGTATTTATTTAGTTTTGGAAATTTTAGTCATCAATTGTACATCACGAAATTTTATATAAAAAGAAACAGCTTTTCATTCGTATGCTATTAATTTCAACATGACTCTCTCCTTAATGCATCATTCCCAAAATCCACATTTTACATTTTACTGACATATGTTCTTTACTTCCTCCCACGTATAGCAACTGAATCCACACAAACAAAATGCACACTCCCTCATTCTGCTCTCCTGGGACACTGTAGCCATCGATGCTATGGAAAATTAATGATTTCAAATAACATTGGAATAAGCAGCACTTCAACACTTATTTAATTCACAACAAAATAGGCATAATAGGCTCCTGGGGATTCCCTCTCAGCAGCAGTGGAATGCTAAGCAGCCAAGAGGCAAATTAGCTGAGGCGGAATGGCGGCGTAGCTTTGTCTATGCTGTGTGATTCCCCTCTTGCACACTCGTTAGCATGTCAAGATCCACCAGTGCGAGAGACAGAGAAGGGGGGGTGTTACCCACCCGACATTCACATTATGCAGCGTCATTGGAGAAAGAAAGCCATCTGAGGTTATCATCATCTGGCTCAGCTCAGCGCCGCTGAATATTCAGATGGGCCGCAGATAAACTGGCAGACATGATGGAGATGGTGCTCCGTTATCAGTGACAGGAGCTGCCATTTTTATATATTGTGATAAATAAATACCCCTCTGCATATCTGTGTTTTCTGCAAAAATGGAAGGTAGATACTAGGATGATGCTCTCATGTATCTTTTGAATGTGATGTAGAGCATGCAGGCCCAATGGAAAGACACTCCAGGGTCAGCGTGTGCAGTGATAAAGTGATTCTTTGTTAGTATCTATGGACAGAGATGAATCTATGAGTCCACTTAAAGAACACTGGGCATCGATGTAGTGTGAATGTGTGACAACTGGCCAAAGCTGCTTATTTAGGACATATCAGTTCATTTTAAATGTGTCATGCAGGTTTGCTGTAGCTGTGGTCAAATCTCATGGACTTCTGACCTTTCACAGTCACATAGACGCTCTGGTGCGTGGAGAGCTGCGGTTGCACCAGAACGTTGCACGTGTATTCTCCTTCATCCACATCCTTCTGCACATCAAACAGCTTCAGGGTTCCGTTGTTCTCGAAGGCCCGTTGGCGGTGGTTGTATGGCAGTAGGTTGGAGTCCTTGTACCACTTGATGGAGTAGTATGGATAGCCAATGACACGGCAGTGGATGTACATGTCCCGCCCAGCGATGGCAGTGAGGTTTTTCATTGGTCTGATGCTGGCAGGCCCTTGAAAGACACATTGGAGAGACAACTCTCTTAAAACGATTTTGAGGCAGGGGTGGTTGTTTTAATAATAGCTGTGGGTCATTGTGTGTTTTCAAGACACCACAAAGCTGACATGCCTTGATTCATGCTGGTAGCCAAAAAAAAAAGTTGTTGTCACTGAAAAAATACATCTAACCAACTCTGTGACTCTCCAACAAGGAATTGTATTTAACAATCACTTTGTTATCCTTCATATCATATTATCTTTTTTTTGCCTTGCCAGGAACAGGGATTCATTGTTAGATGAATTAGGGAAATTAGGGCCGTTCTCTTCTGTTTCAGCGAGCTGTCAATATCACCCTTTGCCCCCTCCTCTTCACAGCCGGGTGAGATTGCCTCTGACAAGCATAAGAGGGGAATGTTCCATTCTCCACTCATGAAGCTATTATCAAAAACCATTACTCACGTCGCTTTCACACTCACTTGCGGAAAACCAACAGAATAACCAATAGGCCTCCCTAGCTTAGAGTCTATCAGGGAAATGGACTATTATGCTACTCTTCAAAGTACTCTAGAAGACAGTTTAACTAGGTTCTGTAGTGTACTTTGAGCACAAGCATATCCTGGGTTGCAACTCTCTTTAGCACGATTAAGGAGCCAATGATGTGAGAAACAGTCATTACACGATCTCCGCAATGGCACCTGTAGAGATTTATCTTCATTGCTTGGCTGCATTCGGCATCCACTGACCCTCGTTTCAGGACCAGAGGATCACCCTATTTATCCATACAACATGCATGGATGCACACAATCAAATTAAAGCAGTCAGTGTACAGAAAGCAACCTTGACTATCTGCAGTAGAGAAACACTAATGGCCTTGACTCAAGCACACAGAGCCTGGAGTGCCTCAGTATTACCTCAACATGACAACAGTAATCCAGCAAGCCATGTCCCTGTAGAGAGCAGATAGCTGTGTGGTCACACACACACACACACACACTAGAGTAACAGTAAATCACCCTAATGGTGTCCCAGTATAAAGCCATCAGCGGGCTCTGGGTAGGGAGAGGGGCATTATGACATTTAGTGCTGACACCAGTGGCTAATCTCGCTATCAGAAGCTGTATTTCAAACTGGGAGAAACTGATTGCAGCACCAAAAATGAAAACTTTTAACGTGGCCAATTCAACCAAAAACAAATAAACCAGATTAAATCAAGACATGTTAATGTGTATATGTGATGGTGTGTTGGAAGAGTTGATCTGACAAGCACCTCTTACGTTTATTCGCGCCTGGTAGGAAACGGTCCCGGCTGAGTTGTTGCAGATGCAGCGATACACCCCTCCGTCCGGGACCTGCGTCTGGCTGATGTTGAGGTGGCTGACCACGTGGCCCTCAGGGTTGGTGTAATAGGAGATGCGGTGGCGGCTGTCCCGTATCACCGGCTCGTCATCCAGCGTCCACGTCACCCGTGGCTCTGGCGTGCCTTTCACAGTGCACGACAGCGACACAAACTCGTTGATGTTGTAGACCTTCTCGCTGAATGAAGCCAGAATCTTGGGAGTGCCATCTGATGTGGCAGGAGCAGAAATACAAGACGTTTATCGTTGAGTAAATTCTCTCTCTTTCACTGAATCATTCTGTGCTCTATGATCTGCTAAAGAAAACGTATTATTTTATTTTATTTAGATCAATAGTGAACAATACTGCTGCTTAATGGGAAATTCACATTTTTTACCTATTTTTACCATAACTATATTTTTGATTATGATCTTCTTTCCATTCCTCTATTTTCTGGTGCCCTCTCCAAATGTTGGTACCCTACACACAGTGTGCAATGGGAGCGGTGGCACTGCTTAAACATCAGTTTTGACCAAATCACCTATAAGACCAATCAGTGCAGCTTTTTAGGTGGGTGGGGCCTAATGGGAAGCTGACATAAAAGCAGGTGGAAGCGATATGCTTCAACAATGGACATTATCAGACAAATATGGTGCTTGGGAAACTGAAAACAAATTGTTTTCCGGTGAGCACATGACTGGAGCGTTAACATGTCCTCTTTTGTGAGAATCTTTTCAACAATCTTTTCAGTGCAGTATCTTTCTGTTTACTCTGTAAGAGCAGTGTCAAAGCAGAACCTTTATCCAGCTCTGCAACACTATTGATTATCAATATTCTGCTTATACTGGTGTGGTCATGGGAGGCAGACACTGCAGCAACCCAGTTAGTGTATGCAAGTCTCAGATAATCGAATAAGACGGGCTGGGTCTCAGCTTCACTGCAGGACGTACGCAGACAGACACACAGGTGTGTATTCACATACAGCGGTGGTAAGAGACCACTCACTACTTATTCATTCAAAGTACATGTTTACCCACACGTCACATCACAGCGATTCTGACCTTCCAGTATGACTTGAACAAAGTCCTGGGCGGACATCTTGCCATGTCGGGCAAAGCACTGGTAGGCTCCTCCGTCGCTCTTGGCCATACCAGCCATGACTAAGTTCTCCCTGTTCTGGCCTGTCATACGGACGCTGTTACTGGGGTAGATGAGCTCCCCGTTGCGGTACCAGGACAACTGGTACTCTTCTGAGCCAGTGACACCGCAGGAGAGTGAAACCTGGCTGCCCACGCTGCCCTTCACTTTCCGTGGGCTCACGACAACCTTCAAGGTCTCTGCAGGTGAGAGAGGTTACAGAAAAATGTCTTTACCACAGACATGCTGGTGCAGGTAAAGATGTTGTATTTATATACATGTATTCAATATGTTTGATGTTACATCTGAAAGCTGGCCAGCAAACTGAGATCAAAATCAAAGTCATCACTGACCTTTCACTTGCAGCCTGCCAACCACCTCGGCATTGCCATAGCCGTTCCACACTTCACACACATATGTGCCCGTGTCGCTGGGCTGGGCTCTCTCTATCAGCAGGCCGGTCACACTCTGTCGGTAGCGCGTGTCGGGCTCCAGCGGGCGGTTGTCCTTCAGCCAGCGGTATTTGGGTGCAGGGTGACCGGAGGCCTTGCAGGGTAACTCCACTCGATGAGACGCCATCACCTCACGACGTTCAAAGCTGTCCAGGATGTGGGGCGCTGAGTTGGTGGGATCTACGGGGGGGGGGGGGG